>ML298020.1:4947-34303 GCA_005239495.1 Nicotiana undulata | reverse complement strand
TGTTTGTGGAGGTCTTTGAGCCCTTTCTTGTTTATGTGTTACCCCTTATCTGCAGTCCTATTTATTTTTCTATATGTCGCACTAGTATTTTACCTTTAAACTTGAGGGTCTGCCTAGAGCCCCCTTTTTTATAGGATAGAAGTCCTAAATTCCTCCAGGACTGATAAGAAGGGACGGGTAACAGCATGCAATAGAGGTCAAGACCAACACTCGCTTTTATTACTTTCACGGGGTGGGAAAGGGTAGATATGAATATGATGACCGGTGCGCTAATACCACGTGTAGCCCCTCTTTGAGGAGTGTCATACCGGGTATTGCATTGATGTGATCCATATTATAAACAAACCTAGGATACCCCTTTACTTTCATAAACATGCCTAGATTGTAATTCTTTTCAATCCATTAACTGTTTTCAAATATCCTTGTACTTAGACTTAAATCCCCTATTATTTGAACCATACTTATTTATTGCTAATTGTACAAATTCACAAAAGTTGTTTGGCCGGGAACCACACTTGTGGATCCTGAGGGGTGCCTAACACCTTCCCCTTAGGATAATTTCAAGCCCTTACCCTGTCTCTGGTTATCAAACGTAGTTGTAAATGAACCCCCTAGGTTCCCTAACGCACCTTAAAAATTGTTAGGTGGCGACTCTTCAAAAATGCAAAACCCCTTTCCCAAACTAGTGTAAAAAACCCTTTTAAATCGGACCTCGAAAGGAGCGCTCTGGGGAAGAAAGGGGGCGCGACAGCATGGCGACTCTGTTGGGGATATTTATGTTTATACCATTTCAAATTGCTTTGTGAATTTGTATATTTACTTTGTTAATATTTGCACCCTTTCCCTTTCCCCTTTATGTGCAATTAATTGTTTATCTCTTTCAAGTATTTATTCTTTCCCAAAAACAAAACTGACAGGTTTTCTTTGTTTCCCTTTGTAAACCGCTTTAAATCATAACTGTTGCATTTACCGCTTTCTTAACGTGCAAATACATGACAACATGCTTTTAATTGTTTCATAATCATGCTCAACATCATACTCCATTCGTGCCAAACAAAATACTATAACAACGCTTGATGTGTGGTTGCGCCCTTCCTATATCATTACCCCCTGAATTCGGAAAGGCTTATTTGTGGTAAAACTAGTCGATCAGCGGTGCATTCGACGGTTTCGTGCCTTTCCCCCTTGAGTAGTCCGCTCAAGGGTACCAGTCTAAAACCCCATAAAAACCTTACTCCGTTATACTGTTGCATGCATCATGGTCGAACCTAGCCAAGCTAACGTGTTTTCCGCACAATAGCCTTTAAGATAGCCTTGTCCAAAAGTCCACTGGGTTTCCATAAAACCAAACGGACATCATCACGTTCTGTGCATTTATTTGGAGAATTAAATGCGTCATGTTAATTGTTGATGTTAAATAGTCGAGTCTGGTGGGGGTAAGGGCCTAACCTTGTTTGCCTTGCAGAAATATGAGGCAAGAAGTCCCCAGATTTGGCATGGTCACCAACATCCATCCAAAATTGCTGAGTTGGTGGGAAGATCTGCATTCTAGTGACAAAACCCTCGTCAAGAAATACTTGGGTAATCTACCATCTCTCCTGAATATCCAACCTAACAACATGATGATAGAGGCTGCTACCTTATTCTAGGACTGTGAAAATGACACCTTTGCTAAAGGAGATAGGACGACTGGCCGGTCTAGTTTGGGAAACCCCAGGTTTGCTGATGCCTGAGAACCGTACGGGCAAGGGTTTCCTTAAAATGATGGGCCTGAAGAAGAATGCAGAATTGGTATGCCTAAAAGAATCACACATCCCTTTTGACTACTTGTATGAAAGTTACGGTCACAGCAAATCATACCGTACCTACCATGATGAATTTTCCATCACATCCTTGGTACACATCCATCGCAGGGTATTCGTCTTCATGTTTTGCTTCCTGGGTCTAATCGTAATTATAATGAAGAAAGAAAGAGTCCATACTAGGTTGGCCATGGTAATTAATACCCTAATGGAGGGGATTGGTGGGCAGACATTCAAGATTGTGCCCATGATTATTTCAGACATATACCGAGCCGTAGAGAAGTGCCAAAGAGGAGCGAAAGACTTCGAGGGTTGCAACTTATTACTTTAGATTTGGCTCTTAGAACATCTACAAAAGGGCCAGTATCGACAAGAGTTTCAACGAAGGGCGTGGAATGACCATGTCGCTTTCCATCATCCAAAGTGAATGACTTATATTCCTGACATGTTCTCTCGGCCTGAGAATGCCAAGGAATGGGTTGAGCTCTTTGATAATCTAACTGAAGAACAAGTCCAATGGATGTTCGAGTGGTTTCCCATAGAAGAATTCATCGCCCGGTCCAGAGATGCACCATTCCTGATATTGATTGGTCTGAGGGGAACATAGCCTTACGTCCCTCTCTGAGTTATGAGACAAGCATGTAGGAAGCAAGTCATACCAAGGACCGACAAGATGAGTCATCTTCGAGCAGACTTCTAAAATGATGATAGTCCTCACAAGTGCCAAGCCCAGCACATGTGGAACTGTAAGATCGTCATGGATAAAGACACCATTGAGCCAGACATATATCATGCCGTTTGTACCCCTTTCTATTCTAGTTGGTTGGAAGACAATTGGGATGGTCTGGGAAAGCCAGTGTTCGTTCAGGGCCACAGGATTATATATGAAAAGGTCGAGGCGCAAGTCAAATACAACCAACTGCGCAAAAGGATCCGTGAATACGAGAGCGAGCACCGAGAAATACATGAGTCCAACAAGAATCTAATTGAGGAATGGAAAGACATGGCCATCGGTTCAAGGGTATTTAGAGCGAGGCATAGTCGAGCTGGAAGGCAAATTCATTCAAAGGGTTAAAGATTGTCAAAAGGCTGAAGGGACCGAAGGTGGACATTTAGCCAGAGCATACCTATTATTACTAGGACTTCGCGAGTTAGGAAAGCTTTTCGAGGGAGCCAAGGATGCCGAATCTGGGGAAGGTCCTTCTGGGACCAAGTAGATAGGAATGTCTTTATCTTGCTTTATCAATGTAATAAGACCAATGGCCATTAGTGACCTTTATTTCTTGTTTATTTAGTGTCGCTTTGGGATTCGTCTATTTTTTATCAATGAAATGAGGCATTTAGAATTTTAAGTTCTCCAAATCAATTTATCTCTAGGCCTACCTCAGGCACAAAGAGGTTCCCAAATTAGGATACACTTTACATTCCCGCAATATGGGTTTAAATATTGCAATGCTTTTAATCCTCACTGACTTGACTACCTTTTGTTTTTGTTTTTGTTTTCTTTTCCTTTTATTATTCCCCTCCCCAAAGGTTAGTTCGTGCACTCTGGAATCATCATTTTATCTCACAAGATCCAGGGGCCCTCCACCCACTCCTCCTCCTAGTCCTCCTAAAGGCAAAGGCAAAAAGAAAATGGAAGATTCAAGCAACATCAGAAAGGAAAACACGATTGAACGGGTAGAGGCCACTGATGACCAGGGTATTCGGGGTTCCAAATGAGAATATGTCACAGCTTGAACATAAGTTGTTGAAGTTCCAAGAAGAGCTTGATCAAGTTCGATATTTGGCAAACCAGTCATTCACCCTCAGCGTCCCAGACGTCAACCTCCCCAACGCTCAAAATCCTACACCTCCTCAACCCAAAACAACAGAATCATCTCTCACCTCACCATCACGCTACTCCACCAAAGAACCAATGTAACACCTGCCATACCCCAAATAACACTCCACTACTTATCCCAGAACCTCAGAACTCCACAAACGACCATATCTACCCCCATGCACCAGGCCACCATAACAATCCTATCTACGTGGAGACCATGCCACACTCCACTCCACCTATCTCATACACACCTGTGTCTGATGAAAAGGATCTGCTTATTAGGAACTTGGCTGAGGAACTTAAGAAGTTGACCAGCCGGGTTCAAGGCATTGAGGGAAGTAGGGGAGTCGAAGGGCTGAACTATGAGGACCTCTGCATATAGCCTGATGTCGAACTACATGAGGGGTACAAACCTCCGAAGTTTGAAATGTTTGATGGTACAGGTGATCCAAGGGTCCATCTGAGAACCTATTGCGACAAGCTGGTTGGAGTAGGGGAAAATGAAAGAATACGCATGAAGTTGTTCATGAGGAGATTTAAGGGAGAGCATTGTCTTGGTACATCAGCCAAGATCCCAAGAAGTGGTCAAACTGGTGAGAATGGCATCTGACTTCATGGACAGGTTCAGATTTAATACAGAGAACGCACCAGACGTATTCTACATCCAGAATTTGAAGAAGAAGCATATGGAGACATTTCGCGAGTATGCTACTCACTGGAGGTCTGAAGTTGCTAAGGTCAGACCCGCCTTAGAGGAGGAGCAGATGAACAAGTTCTTTGTCCGGGCTCAGGACCCGCAATACTATGAACGGTTGATGATGATTGAGAGCCACAAGTTCTCCGACATTATAAAATTGGGAGAAAGGATTGAAGAAGGTATTAAAAGTGGCATGGTCACAAATTTTGAAGCCTTACAAGCTACGAATAAGGCTTTACAGTCCGGTGGTGTGTCCAAGAAAAGGGACGTGGAAGCCGTGATGGTTGCACAAAGAACCAAATCCCCACTCAAATACCAAACTTACCCAACACCTCCACTCACATATCAACCAACCCCAAATTACCAAGCACCCTCACCCTCATACCAAGCTCCACCACCAACTTATCAATCATCTCCACCACCCACATATCAACTTGCTTCACCTAGATACTCCCAACCCGCTCCTGTCTACCACACTTACAACCCAATCATAGTCCAAGTCCAACCGTCTGAGGATGCTGAGGTAAATATGTCCATACCTCTTGAGTTTGAAGCAGCGTCACCTGCAAAGACACCGACACCAATCGAGGTTGAATTCGTGTCTCCGGCAAATGCACCCGCACCATTTGAGGCTGCAGTCTTGTCATCCAAGGCACATGTTCCATTCGAAGTAAGGATAGCCGCACCGATCACATTGGCGATGTCAACCACGCCACCCTTCTATACAAATGATGTACCCTGGGACTATACAACTGAGGCGAGAAGGAAAGGCAAAGTCAAGACTGAAGAAGTTGTCGCAACACATGGTATGACGAGAACTGGTAGAGTCTACACACCTGAACATCTGGCCGAATCAAGCAAGCATGCTTCCAATCGGCCACCCCTTATTGAAACAGGTCCGGACGACCTTTGGAGGAAAGTACAGACCAAGGAGTATTCGGTTATCGACCAGTTGAACAAGACGCCAACAAAAATATCCATTCTTTCTTTACTGCAGAATTCTGAGACGCACATGAATGCTTTGTTGAAGGTGTTGAACGAAGCATATGTGCCGAATAATATAACTAGCGGGGAAATGGCCAATATGGTAGGCCAAGTGTTGGAAAGCCATAAGATCACCTTTCATGAGGACGAGCTGCCACCTGAAGGGCTGGGGAACAACAAAGCACTGCACATCACTGTGCGATGCGAAGATTATTTCATCACCAGAATCCTGATCGATGGAGGATCCAGTCTTAACATCTGTCCGCTGATAACACTCAATAAACTGGGTAAAGGGCTGCATGAGATAAAGGATGAAGCAATCAATGTAAAGGCTTTCGATGGTTCTCAGAGGTCCACCATTGGTGAGATCATTCTGTTCCTGCAAATGGGACCAACTTGGTTCGAGGTTAACTTCCAAGTAATAGATGTACCAGCGTCCTACAACTTGCTATTAGGACGACCATGGATCCATGCTGCTGGGGCCGTAGCATCAACACTGCATCAGGCAGTGAAGTTCGAATTGAATCATCAGGAAGTGATTATTCATGGCGACTGTAGCAACACTATCTACAGTCGCCAGTCTATTCCGGCAATCGAGGGAAGAAGGAAGCAAGGTGGAGAAACTTACCACCATATTGAACAAGTCAATTCCATTGATAATGATAAATGGTGGGATAGCAAAATCGAGAGTATACTGAGCTGGAGTGGGTACGAGCCTGATAAAGGGCTCGGCAAGAACCTCCAAGGGATCTCCAAACCTATCAAGATCAAAAGCCATGGCACCACTTTTGGTCTAGGACACGAATATACTTGGCAAGAGTACCACGACTTGTCGCCACCTTGGCGCGGTCCTTACTACCCACTGGAGCATCTGATACCGCGCCTAGAGCACACTTTTACCAGGCCGACATCATTTATGGGACATACGAAGAATAAGCACTTGCAGCGCTGAGGAACTTATTTCTGGAAGACGACAACATGGATTGTTGTGTTATTCTCGAGGAGGAGGGGGAGGAAGGCCCTTCCATACAGGCCGTGAGCACATGGGCATATCTCAAAAATTGGACCATCAGTACAACCAAAGCCCGACGAGCCCCGGGGCACTAGGGTTGCAAAATCCCTAAACATACTGTCCGCCCAGGGGACAAACATTGTTCAAAATGCGATTCTCAAAACTGTTGCACTTGCCGACATTTATTATCAATGCAAACGATGCTTCATTATCACAATGGTCACAATACCGCAATTTATTACCAGCTAAGAATTCCTACTGTCATTTTATTTCTTGCATAAGGCTACTGTTCTGCCTTTCATCTGCATAAGGCTACCATTCTGCCTTCTGAGGTTAAGCTCTACCTCCCCTGCATTCGCATTCTTGCATAAGGCTACTATTCTGCCTTCCTACTTGCACAAGGCTACCATTCTGCCTTCTGAGGTTAAGCTCTACCTCCATCTGCATCTGCATAAGGCTACTATTCTGCCTTCCGAGGTTAAGCTCTACCTCCATATGCATTCTTGTATAAGGCTACTATTCTGCCTCCCAATTTGCATAAGGCTACCATTCTGCCTTCCGAGGTTAAGCTCTACCTCCATCTGCATTTTTGCATAAGGATACCCTTCTACCTCCATACACATTGCATAAGGCTACCATTCTGCCTTCCGAGGTTAAGCTCTACCTCCATCTGCATTTTTGCATAAGGATACCCTTCTACCTCCATACACATTGCATAAGGCTACCATTCTGTCTTCCGAGGTTAAACTCTACCTCCATCTGCATCTGCATAAGGCTACCTTTCTTCCTTCTGAGACTAAACACTGTCTCCATCTACATTGCATAAGGCTACCATTATGCCTTCCGAGGCTAAGCTCTACCTCCGATTTACTTTTCGAGACTAAGCGCTGTCTCAAGCACTATCTACTTAAATTTCCTTTCGGGCTAAGCTCTGCCCTTCAAATCGCAAGATTAAGCTCAGTCTTATCAGCATCATACTATTGCATCTTCATGGGCTGAAATATCGCCAATTTATCCAAAGGCGTCATCGTTCGGAGGCACCATCTTCATGGCCCGAGAACACCATGCCATGATCTGAGGATCCCTTTCAATCTTTTGCATATCATTATTCAAAGGAGTCATGGTTCAGAGGCACCATCCTCATGGCCCGAGAATATCATTTCATGGCCTGCGAATCCTGCATCAAGCTACCCATGGCCCATGACATCATGGTCTGAGGACGTCATCCCTAACCGTCCAAAGACAACATTCATGGTCCGACGGGAACTTGCATCATGTTTAAATTACGCGCAATATATACCGATATTGTTTATTTGCAGGTAATCCGGCGAGCAACGGTCATCCCGACAGGAGCGGTCCCGCTCCAGTTCTCCTAACTACCCCGTAAGCCAATCATTCATCCAGTCCTATATGTTGCATCCGTTCTTGTAAAAATCTCCATCGGTATACTTCGTCGATGACTCCCCGAACTACATACGACCTGATTTCTGTAAAACCAGGGATATGTAGGCAACTCAGAAACCAGGGTGCGGCCTGAATCTCTTCAAACTATTTCACTCGATCAAAATTGGCCATCATATCTTTACCCGACAACTCTTCCATCCTTCCCGGGTAAAGAGGGGCAGCTGTTGATACCCAATGTTTCCTCTCAAAAATCGCATTGGTATTTTTTCATAATTTTCCATATTTTTATCAATTTATTGTCTAATTTATTCAGTACTTTATATCCCATAATTATTCATAAATTGCATTGCAAATAATTTCAAAATATTTCTTAGCTCAATATATCATTTTTAATCCTATAAGGATTTAATTATTTCACAAATTAGCCAATTTGACATTATTTGGCTATAATTACAACAACTTTGCAATTATAGCCTAATTACACATTTTTATGCTATTTTAATTCAATAATCAGTCATCTTACATTTTAATACTAGTTAAGTACCTTAATTTCACCTATTTAGCCTTAATTTCATTTTATCTAATTATTAGCTATTCTTATTAATTATTTATCTAATTTTAATGGGTATTTAACAATTAGCCCCTTTCTATTTAAATTATAGCCTAATTTAATCTGACCCCAACCCAATTAAAACCATCCCAAGACCAATCGAATTAACCCAATACCCCAGGCCAATCCATTAAAATCACCCGACCCAATCTCCAATTTTGATCTGGACCGTTGATTAATTTTAATCAACGGACCAGATCCGTTATTTCCATTAATAATCCCCCTAATGACTACCCCCCAATTCATTTTCCCCGGTTCCCATTCTCTCTCAACTGGTCTCTCTCTCTATCTCTGGTTCTCTCTTGAACTTTCTCATCTCCCCTCCTCTCTGATGGACTTTGTCCATCTTCTCCGGCCATCTCCCTCGCCGGAAACTATGTCCTCTCACCCTCTCCTAGCCCATGCTTCACCCAACGCCGGTTTGACACTACCCTGAGGTCCTCAGGTGAACCTGGAGCGGTTCAACTCCCCCTACGGCCTTTCATGCCATTTTCCGGCCACCTCCGGCCGTTCGAGTAAGATCTATGACTTTTGGGCTAAAATCAGTAATGTTTTGAGGTTTTTTTTCTTATCTTTTTTGGGTTCTCTCTGAAACCCTAATTCTTAAAACTCTCCTATTCTTTTAGATCTATGATAGATCTGTGTATATTTTAAGCTATTTCGTTGTTTTTCTCAAAGATTCTCCGATTTTTCCTAAAACGACTCTTCATTTTAAACTAGGGTTTCATGACTCCGTTTTAAATGATTTCCCTATGATTTTTTACAGTATTATACTAGGGTCTCTACTGTGTTTTAGTGATTTATTGAAGTTTCTCTCTTTTATTGAATCGTTATGATGAAATCCCTAATTTTAGATCTAAAGCCTAATGTCAAGACCCCAAATCCTAACAGGTCGTGATGGCGCCTATCGTGGAACTAGGCTAGCCAACCATCACATAAGTACACATTTTGTTTTAATATAATTTCTCAAAAATCAATAATAACCAGCAAACAGAGTATGAAATAATTTCTGTAAGTCCTTAAGCATCAATAATATAATTCAACAGTCTAAACTAATCCCCCAGGACTGAAGTCAACTGATCACGAGCATCTAAGAAATAAACTAACTCTGCTAATGTCATAATAATGTCTATGAATCAACTACTAAGTACTATACGAAGAAGGGAAGTGGAGAAGTTGTGGACGCTGCACAGCTACCTCGAAATCCCAAACGCTGATGACAACGAGCTCGGACGACTACTGCTCCGAACCGGTACCTGGATCTGCACACAGGGGTGCAAGGAGTAATAATGAGTACGCCAACTCAGTAGTAATGAAAATAAATCACAGTTTGAGGTATATGAAACACATAAGACAAAACACCAATCCACAAAACAGTAAAACATCAAGTCTCAATACAATATACATAAGTTCGAAAACCAATTTCACGAAAATTCTTTGAAACAAGTATATTTTTCCAATATGTCTCAGTAAAACTCTTAGTAATATCGGTTTGAAAAATGAAGTGAATCATAGTCAAAACTCAGTAAAATATCATCATGAAACTGTCCCTCGGGCCACAATCATCACTCATAACAATTTTCCTCAACACCTCACCATCACTCAGTATCAGCCCCGTGGGCAACCTCACTGTCACTCATGCCTCCCAATCACTCATCACTCCGCACTCAGTAGGTACATGCGCTCACTGGGGGTGTGTACAGACTCCGGAGGGGCTCCTACAGCCCAAGCGCTATAAACAAGCCAAATGATGGCATCAGTCACTCTCAGGCACTCGGCCTCTCTCATATTATAACATCCTCACAATATTAGCCCTCGGCCTCACTCAGTCAGACACTTTCAGCATGCTACTCGGGTCATGAATAAAACGGGGTTCTCGACCCAAAATAGTATTTCATTTCAAGAAATAGTAATATATCAAGTAGGAGTGTCAACAATTTCATAAGAAATACTGAGTGAAAAATCATAATATAATAAGTGAGGAATATCAGTAAAAATAGCCCCTAAGGGGTTAAAACAAATCGACACTAGGCCCCAAACATGGCTTACAACCCAAGTATAACGAATCATAGTAATACTGGTAAACATATGCTTTAAAAGAATTTTCGCAACTCAATAAATGCCTAAAAAGGAACATTTTTCCAAATTTCTAGTTCGTGCACGCCCCACACTCGTCATCCAGTGTGTGCGTCACTCCAAATCCGTGAAAGGATGTAAAGTCCGAGGTTTCATGCCCTCAGGACAGGATTTAAAGACATTACTTACCTCAAACTAGCCCGAAAAGCTACTCTACAACCCGCTTGCCTCTCGAATAAACTTCTGAGTGCTCCAAATCTATAAAGATCAGATTTTTCTCATCAAATTATGCTAAGGGAATGAATTCCAATTGAAAAATACCAATTTTTGCACAAAACCCGAAATTAGCCAAAACCCGACCCCTGGGCATGCGTCTCGGTTCAAGAACTCGAAAATCGGAGTTCGTTTGACCCCTCAAATCATCCCTAAAAGGCCTCATATTCTCAAGCCCTAATTCCATCTTTTCTACTGATTTTCATAAATTAAACAATGATAATTTGGTCCTTAATCACATATAATCGAGTCTTAGGGTCCAAAATCCTTACCTCAATGAAGAACAATGGTTTTCTCTCTTCAAAATCGCCTCAAATGCTCTCTTCCTATTCAAAAATGGTGGAAAAGTGGGTTATGGCCGCAGATTAATTTAATATAACTTCCCAGGGTTTTATAAATTACTCAGTGCGTTCGCATGGGGGCCCACGCGATCTCACAACACTGACCATGCTCCCCCACGCGATCGCACCACACTGCCCGCGTTCGCACTGCCTTTTTCCCTCCTTGCCAGCCCACGCGCCACAACCCAATGCGATCGCACCAGCCTTCACGTGATCGCACTGGTTGAACTCCCTCTACTCCGCGATCGCACCTCCTCACAGGAGATCGCACATAACAATTCTTGCACACCCACACACTGGCCTATATGATCGCATAAAGGAAATTACACCCTGCAACACACCAGCAAAAACAACAGATTTTAGAAGTTCAAAATTGCCGTTAACCATCTGAAACCAATCCCGAGCCCCTCGGGACCCCAACCAAATTTACCAACACATCATAAATGATCATTCAAACTTAGTTTCACTCTCGGAACACCAAAAATAATATCAAAACACCAAAATCACATCGAATTCAAGCCTAAGAACTTTGAAATTTCTAAATTCCACCAACGATGCTGAAACTATCCAAAACATATCCGATTGACCTGAAATTTTGTAGACATATCCAAAATGACATTACAAATCTGTTCCAACTTTCGGAATACCATTTCGACCCAGATAGCCTATTTTCCACTGCCGACCAGAAATCACCAAAAACTAACTTTCACCAATTCAAGCCTAATTCTATACCGGACATCACAAAAATATTCTGACCACACTCCTAAGTCCCAAATCACCTAACGAAGCTATCCGAGCCATAAAATCCGCATTCCGAGGTCGTTTACCAATAAGTCAACTCTCAGTTGACTTTTCCAACTATAAAGCTATTTTTAGAGACTAAGTGTCTCAATTCTCACTACAACCATTCTGATTCCGAGCCCGCCGACTCTAACACATCATAAGCAGTATAACCAACCTATGACAAGGCAAAAACAAGAATAATAATGAAATTTCTACGGAACGACCGGCCGGGTCGTTACATTCTCCCCCACTTAAACACACGTTCATCCTCAAACGTTTCTAGAGTTGTTACACACACCACCAAAATTGATGTGTTACCTACCATGCACATATTCAGAGGTGATCCCACGTCACTCTACCCCATATAGGTCTAATAGCACAACACAGTTGAAATTTCGAAATCCAATCCTGACCCATAACCTTAGAACCAAGTTTCCACTTCCGAAATACTTTACAAGATCAAATCCCACAACTATAAGCTGAAATAGTCTGCACACGCTGTATCAAGCCATATCCGTAACCCAAGATGAAATCACCTAATATACCGCATGGCTCAACCACCCATAGTGATGACTCCTAATCACAATAGCTGCTCAAAACAACCCAATACCAGTAAATAACCTTTTATCAAACAAAGCCTCGCTTTCACACCTTCATATGGTGCCGATGATGAAAGAAACACGTAGAAACCAACAACCATTCGTCTGATCAGCATCAATACCATCCAGAGCCATAACTTGTGCAACTCGTGCACTCAATAACAATATCCCAAGATCTCATTCATAAAATAGAGAAGACTCACACGAGAGGACTATCCTACCATTACTCTTGCCATTACCATATCATGCTAAAAGCCTGATACACATCGTGAAACCATATCACACAAATTCGACACCAAGGATCATACCTCTACCTAACTCTGTTGCAAAGCGTGATCCCATCCAACCGCTGGACCACATGACATACTCCAAGCCACCTTGCTCAAAATCAATAACCATGCGAAATTCAACATCAATTACTCAAGTGCATTTCCATAACCACGGGGAAATCGAACGATACCATGCCACCCAAACCAGAAAGAACATAACCAACACGTCTCAATCCTGCAACACCCAATTTCTTACCTTATTCAAATCTCGCTATAAAGACCCGATAGAACTACATCCTATGCACATATATAACCAACGATCACAACTCCTCGTAACACCGAAAGGTAACTCATAGATCACTCCAAAACACGAATAAGCTCAATGGCAATCAAATGGTACACAACAATAGCAATTTGGGGTCAACAATTCCGACTCAGTGTAGAACACACACCCATACTGGCCTACCAAAAATTATATTCTAAATCAACTCTGGTCATCCACAACAGGTAGATAACTCGCCAAAGGTTCATAATGATTGAATCATGACATATGCTAACACCTGACTAGCTTTGCTCGCATCCTCGTAGTTCACAACTACAAAAATAATTTGTTCATGAAAACTCCCAGTCTCAAAATCCATGAGGCGCACCAATTACCATATCTGATCCCAATTCCACCACTCAAATATACAACAGATTTTACAAGTTCAAAATTGCCCGTTAACCATCTGAAAATCCCGAGCCCCTCGGGACCCCAACCAAATTTACCAACACATCATAAATTATCATTCAAACTTAGTTGAACTCTCGAAACACCAAAAATAACATCAAAACACCAAAATCACATCGAATTCAAGCCTAAGAACTTTGAAATTTCTAAATTCCACCAACGATGCCGAAACTATCCAAAAGACATCCGATTGACCTAAACTTTTGTAGACATAACATTACGAATCTGTTCCAACTTCCGAAATTCCATTTCGACCCCGCTAGCCTATTTTCCACTGCCGACCGGAAATTACCAAAAACTAACTTCCACCAATTCAAGCCTAATTCTACACCGGATATCACAAAAATATTCTGAACACACTCCTAAGTCCCAAATCACCTAACGAAGCTATCCGAGCCATAAAATACGCATTCCAAGGTTGTTTACCAATAAGTCAACTCTCAGTTGACTTTTCCAACTATAAAGCTATTTTTAGAGACTAAGTGTCTCAATTCTCACTACAACCATTCCGATTCTGAGCCAACCGACTCTAACACGTCATAAGCAGTATAACCAACCTATGACAAGGAAAAAACAGGAATAATAATGAAATTTCTACGGAACGACCAGTCAGGTCGTTACACCTAAGTCCCTGACTTCGTCTTTGATTTTGTTTGCATATGTGCTTGCATCTCATGAACTTTATGATACCCTATGTTGTTCATCTATGTCTCTGATTTTTCCCTGCTTTTTTGCTTACATTACTGTTTACCCTATAAATTCATGTGAATCCCTAATTTCATATGTTTTCACTACTAAGGTTTCTGACTTCTTTCCTGTTATTTATTCAATTCACGTTAATCTCCTTTAATTGATGTTATTCCTGTTCAAATCCTTGATTCTCTATAATTTTAATTTGTTAGGGATCCTGATTTATTATTTGAATCCCTTATTCCTTGTGCTTTGAAAACCTTACTGATTTCTTTATGGGGTATTCTTACTAATTTCCGACCTTTAGCTTATTTCTTACCTTGTTACATGGTCAATTTATTGTTAATTGATCCCTATTTCCTTAATTAGAATATGATGAACCTAGTCTCAATTGCATACTTGTATTGGGTTGAAATTGTTTTCTTATATGTTATATGCATGAGAACTTTCCTTATTTGTTATTTTGCCTACTAGCCGTTTGAGTTTAACCCCTTCAATTAGGGATACTTATGCTCATTTTACACTATTTTGAATATTTCTCTAAGCTACATATGGTACCTTTCCTTATTTGTTATCTGCTTAATACCGTTTGAACTTGATTCCTTCAATTAAGGGACACCTATACTGATTGTGTACTGATTGATACTCAGTCCCGTAATTACTGGTTAATTTTGATTCCCACCTTATTTGCTAACTGTTTTCAAAACTATATATACTTCATTCTCTCATTAGCACAGACACAAACGAATTTTGGTTCAACTCTCTCTCACACAACTAACACTCTCTGCTCTCTCTCTTTTCTGTGATACTTGCTACTCTTCTAAGTTAGCCGGCTGCAATCCAAGGCTAACTATTGTGCATCTCATATTTCTTGCTTTGTGTTACTGCTTTCTTCACTTCACTGGTACATGGTCAATTTATTGTTAATTGATACCTATTTCCTTAATTAGAATCTGATGAACCTAGTCTCAATTGCATACTTGTATTGGGTTGAAATTATTTCCTTATATGTTATATGCATGAGAACTTTCCTTATTTGTTATTTTGCCTACTAGCAGTTTGAGTTTAACCCCTTCAATTAGGGATACTTATGCTCATTTTACACTATTTTGAATATTTCTCTAAGCTACATATGGTACCTTTCCTTATTTGTTGCCTGCTTAATACTGTTTGAACTTGATTCCTTCAATTAAGGGACACCTATAGTGATTGTGTACTGATTGATACTCAGTCCCTTAATTACTGGTTAATTTTGATTCCCACCTTATTTGCTAACTGTTTTCAAAACTATATATACTTCATTCTCTCATTAGCACAAACACGAACGAATTTTGGTTCAAATCTCTCTCTCACAACTAACACTCTTTTCTCTCTCTCTTTTCTGTGATACTTGCTACTCTTCTAAGTTAGCCGGCTGCAAGCCAAGGCTAACTATTGTGCATCTCCTATTTCTTGCTTTGTGTTACTGCTTTCTTCACTTCACTGGTATGTCCTAATTCAAATTTCAGTTCTCAAACCAACATGTTTCTATTACTGTCGCAATTCATTGTGTTTCTAATCTGCTTCTATTTACCATTTTGTTGTTCAACATGTAACTAAATCTTGGATTCCATCTAGCATGTCAAGTTATGATTTATTATCCAGCATGTCTTTGTGTATTCCAAACCTGTCTTTATGTGAATTTCCATGTTTATGTTAGTTTGGGTAGACTCTACTGTCTTAAATTGGTTGGTACTGCTATGTTAGTTTAGCCCTATACCCTACTGTACCCCTGATCCTCTAAACCCTTAGGAACTGCTGATTGTGTACTGCCTGTTACATGTTTTCCCTCACCTACTCTGTATTTGTCCCTCAAATCGCATTCCCCTGCTTGTGGTTGATTGACTGTTATTGGTTCTTTGTGTGATATTGAACTTGTTTGGCGTTCCTGCTCTTTCAGCCTGTTTCAGTGGTTAAACTTCTTCGTTATAAAACTATTTCAATCAAGTCTCCCTTTTCAAAACTGTGTTCTTACTTACCCTTTTCAAAAACTGTGTTCTTACTTAACCTTTTCAAAACTATATCAAGCACTCTTACTCAACTCTTAACCCCTTAAGTTCTACCCCCTCCGTGTGAGCATTGCCTTGGGACCCTTGAGCTCCCTCTGAACTTTGACACACAAAGGCTGGCCATTCCACACTGCACTTACTCTATCTTGGCTATGAAATATGGGTGTGAGCACTGCCCGGGATTCCTTGAGGTCCTTAGGGAACTCTGACACACCCGGATTGTGGAAAAGGTTGTGAAACAATACTTGGCATTGAGGACCTGGAGACTTGGGCTTATATTGTAGGCTCCCTATAGTTAACTTCTTATTTTCCTTATTTCTAGTTATGTAATTCATATTCAAAGGTCTGTAATAATTATTTGTAAAACAATTTTGGGGTTGGATAGTGAAAAGGGGTGGGTAATATGCATGATGTAGTGTAATCGAGGGTAGAAATGATGCTTCCTAGGTTTACTTTCTCTATGCGCAATAGCAGCCATGTTTAGGTACAACATGCAAAGCATGTCATGCATTAGATATCATGCAACATAGGATCCATATACATATATTGTTTTCATTATCTCATCATCACTTAGAAATCCTGTCTATAGGATAAATAACAACAACAAAATAAATTGTTATTATGTGACTCTGCCTTTATAAATATGTTCTGAAACTCATTTAGAAATCCCGTCCTAGAATAAATAACGTTAACAAAAATTGTTATTCATGTCTTATCATGCTACAACCATGCTTGTGCGCTTAGAAATCCTGTTTCTAGGTAAACAACATTAAAACTATCATCCATGTCTATTTTGAAACTGTGCATAATGTTGTGATTCTATGTGCATTTAGAAACCCTGCCTTAGCAACTGCATATGCATCATTCTGCGTTAGACATCATGTTCTAGGATCATACTCATTTAATTACACTTAGTCTAAATACATATGTATAAAACAGTCTTCCTGTTCTCACAACTGGTAATTAGTCTCTGAACATTTGCAACACTTAGAACTGTATGTTATTAGGTATAACGACATGGAATTGTTAACAAATCTGAATAACTGCTACATATTATCCTACGCCTAGGCAAGCCTTAGGTAATAAACTTTAAAATAAAACTGGGACTGTCTTCTCGTGCTTAACTGTCATCATGTTTAAAACCAGTAGGCAAACCTGATTAGGACTTCCTCTCTAAGTTATGTAATAAATCTGATTCTGTTGTTATCACTTAGACTCCATGCTTAGGATCTAAATTGGGACCTTAATTGTGTATGAGACATGCTGCTTATGTGCACTGTTTGTGGAGGTCTTTGAGCCCTTTCTTGTTTATGTGTTAACCCTTATCTGCAGTCCTATTTATTTTTCTATATGTCGCACTAGTATTTTACCTTTAAACTTGAGGGTCTGCCTAGAGCCCTCTTTTTTATAGGATAGAAGTCCTAAATTCCTCCGGGACTGATAAGAAGGGACGGGTAACAACATGCAATAGAGGTCAAGACCAACACTCGCTTTTATTACTTTCACGAGGTGGGAAAGGGTAGATATGAATATGATGACCGGTGCGCTAATACCACGTGTAGCCCCTCTTTGAGGAGTGTCATACCGGGTATTGCATTGATGTGATCCATATTATAAACAAACCTAGGATACCCCTTTACTTTCATAAACATGCCTAGATTGTAATTCTTTTCAATCCATTAACTGTTTTCAAATATCCTTGTACTTAGACTTAAATCCCCTATTATTTGAACCATACTTATTTATTGCTAATTGTACAAATTCACAAAAGTTGTTTGGCCGGGAACCACACTTGTGGATCCTGAGGGGTGCCTAACACCTTCCCCTTAGGATAATTTCAAGCCCTTACCCTGTCTCTGGTTATCAAACGTAGTTGTAAATGAACCCCCTAGGTTCCCTAACGCACCTTAAAAATTGTTAGGTGGCGACTCTTCAAAAATGCAAAACCCCTTTCCCAAAAGGAACGAGTTGTCCCAACCAATGTCAAAAACCTTTTTAAACCAGGCCCCGAAAGGAGCGCTCTGGGGGAAAAAAAGGGCGTGACACTATCGGGGTCGGATTGGAATTCCAAAAGTTGGGACAAGTTCGTAATATCATTTTGGGTGTGTGTGCAAATTTTCAGGTCATTCGGACGAGGTTTGGATAGTTTCAGCATCGTTGGTGAGTTTCCAAAGTTTAGAAATTCTTAGGCTTGAATCATGAGTTGATGTGGTGTTTTGATGTCATTTCGGGTGTTCCGAGGGTTCAACTAAGTTCGGGTGATCATATATGACTTACGGGTATCATTGGTTAGAGTCCCGAGGGGCTCGAGATGATTTCGGATGGTCATCGGGAGCTAAAGGTTTGAAAAAATGCAGCAAATTGGCTGATGGTGCAGGCCTTCTGGTGTGGACGCACCTGCGGAGGGTTGAGCGCAGGTGCGGAAAGGGGCACGTAGGTGTGGATTTTGGCCAACTGGGAAAAGGCCGCAGGTGCGAGGATTTGGCCGCACCTGCGGAAACGCAGGTGCGAAAGAAGGCCGCAGGTGCAATTTTTGGTGACTTAAGTCAAGTTTGCAGGTGCGCACCTGGGTCCGCAGGTGCGCACCTGGGTCCGCAGGTGCGCGTAAGGGACGCAGGTGCGGGACCACTGGACAAGAGAGTATAAATTTCAGCCTTCGTGATTTTGAGCCATTTCTTCAATAATTTCATCCGGTTTTAAGCTTTGAGAGAGGGTTTTGAAGGAGGAAATCAAGAGGACTACATTGAGGTAAGATATTTGAACCTAAAACTCGTTTCTTTGTGATTGTTAGACTGAAATAAGGTGAAATTAAGGGGAAAATCAATGTGTAAATTGGGGGTTAGGGCTTGGAAAATTGGAGACTCTGAATGAGTAATTGAAGGGGCAATTGTGGTGCGATTTTGATGTTCCTTGTATGTATAGACTCGTGGGAGGGTAAGTATTCCAGCTTTATGATTTTTATCGAATTTCGAGACGTGGTCCTGGGGGTCGGGTTTGGCCAATTTCGGGATTTGTGCCTAATTGTGATAATTTTTAGTGGATTTTGTCTCCCTAACATATTTTGATGTTATTAATCTGATTTTGATAGACCCGGAGCATTTGGGATCCGAATTCGAGGGGAAAGAGCATCACGGAGTAGTTTTCGGGCCGGTTTGAGGTAAGTAATGACTGTAAATCTTATCCTGAGGGTATGAAACCCCGGACTTAGTATTTTCTCACTATTTTGGAGTAACGCACATGCTGAATGACGAGTGTCTGGCGTGCATTGATTGGGATCTGGACTTGGTCCTTCCTGTGGCAACTATGAGTTGCGTAATTATTTCTAAATCATATGATAAATCGTGTTTTAAGACTATTACTGTATTTTTGGGTTGTACGCCATGTTTGGGGCCTTGTGCCAACCTGTTTGGACCCCTTGTGTGATATTTACTACTATTCCTCACTATGTTGATTCACGATTTACACTCAGTCATATTATGTTTAACTGATTTCAAAACTCAGTCTTATTTACATTATTTTGTGATTTAAAATGATATTTTGGGTCAAGTACCCCGTTTTATTGATAGCTCGAGCGGCTTTTTGAGAGGTTTTTGACTGAGTGAGGCCGAGGGCCTATGTTGTGAGGATATTAATGGATCGGTCTGCACGCCACAACATGTCATACTGATTCTAGTGACTGAGTGAGGCCGAGTGCCTGATTGTGAGGATATGATATTGGATTGGGATGCACGCCGCAACATGTTATTGGTAGGCCGAGTGCCAGAGTGAATGATGCCACGAGATGGCTTGACATTAGTGCTTGGGTTGTAGGATCCCCTCCGGAGTCTGTACACCCCCAGTGAGTGCATGTACCTACTGAGTGCGAGTGCCGAGTGACTAGTGATTGGGAGGAATTAGTGGCTAAGAGGTTGCCCGAAGGGCGGTTTATTTGTACATGTTTTTGCCCGAGTGGCTACTTATGATTCATATCATTTTTATACTAAACTTCTTTGACATTTTTGTGAAATTGTGGGAAATTACACTTTTCAAAGGGTTTTTATTGAAATTGGCTTTTTAAGCGTGAATGATTTAACGTATACATTGTTGGAAAGAAAAATTGTGCTTATTGTGAAATGATGATTTGACTTTATGTGTTTCTTGACTTGATTTATTTTCATTACTACTGAGTTGGTGTACTCACATTACTCCCTGCACCTTGTGTGCAGATCCAGGTGTTAGGGCAGAGTGAGATGTCCATCTGTTCCAGAGACTTCTAGGAGATTTGCGGGGTAGTTGCACGCGTCCCAGCCCTGCTTCCTCCTTCTTAGTATTATAGAGTTTAATTTCTTCCAAACATGTATATTTTCTTTAGATGCTCATGACCAGTGACTCCGGGATCTTGGGGTTGTACTTATTATCCGGTGTAGCTTTATCTGCTTAAAATGATTAAAAGAAACCTGTATGGATTACCAGTCTAGTAATGAGATAAATGAAAGATTCTTTACGCTTTGAGTGTTAATTTGGCTGGCCTAGTTCCACGATAGGCGCCATCACGACTAGTTTAGATTTGGGGTCGTGACACATGTGGAACAATGAAGATACCTTAATAGATCAAATAGGAGGCACATACCAGGAGAAACGTGCCATGGTAAAGGTAAACAACTCGAACAACTCTTGGCTTCTTACATTTGTTTATACTCGCAATCCATTAGAGGAAAGGCTTATTTTATGAGGTAATCACAAAACAGTAGCTAATAACTTCAAAGGCCCTTGGCTAGTAGTAGGAGACTTTAATGAGGTAACAAGATCTTCCTGTTAATAATAATAGATTAACCCGTTCTAATATTTATATTAACTATTGAAATCTATTAGATTAAGGGTACAAGGGTCCTAAGTATACCTGGACTAATAAAAGGAACCACTGCAAAACCCTAATCATGGAAAGATTGGATAGATGTTTAGTTAAACCGGATTGGATTAATGTGTTCCAGAAAGCGAGCGTGAAACACCTTATTAGGACACACTGTGAACATTTCCCTATCAAATTATACCTTCACAAAACAATTAGCACTAGTAATAATATCTTTAGAATCGAGTCTATATGGATGTTGCACCCTAGCTTCAAAGGTTTAGTCAAAGAAACGTGGGATAACCAATTAGAAATCCTTAAAGTAATCGAGGTTTTTACTAATAGGGTTAAGGAATGGAATAAGAAGACCTTCGGAAATATATTTAGGAAAAAGAATTCCATTATTTCTATACTTCAAGGTATCCATAATTCACTTGAATATACCACCAGTAACTTCCTTATCGGCCTAGAAAATGACCTTATTGAAGAATACAATAATATAATGAGATTAGAGGCAGAGTTTTGGAATCTCAAATCCAAAATTCAATGAATCCAAAAAGGAGATGCGAATACAAAATTCTTTCAAATAACTACGTTACAAAAAGGAGGAAGAATAGAATCCTTAGTCTAAAAGATAGGGTGGGAATTGGATTCATGACCATTACTAATTTCTACACTAATTTCTACTCTACCAAGCAAGTCTTATCTCATAGGAAGTATATCTACATGTCCTTTAATGCCACCATTAACGACATTGAGCACCACTTATTAACTCAAATCCCCTCTGAGAAAGAAAAAGAATGCAATCTTCTCATTCAAACCTTTTAAAGCCCAGGGCTTGATGGTCTGCACACATTTTTTATCAAATATATTGGGAGGAAACTAGTAGGCAACTAATAAGCTTCTGTAGGGATTTTTTTTATTTCTAAATATATGCCTGAAGACATGAACAACACCTACGTTTGCTTAATCCCAAAGTGTCAAAATGCGGAGACCATAAGTCATTACAGACCCATTAGCTTGTGTAACACTGCGTACAAAGTTGTTACTAAAATAATAGTCAACAGGATAAAAGCCTATCTGGCTAACATTATCCACCCCACCCAAACTAGCTTCATCATAGGGAGAAGGGCATATGATAATGCCATAATAGTACAATAAGCTTCCCTTCACCTTAAAAACCTTAAGGGAAAAAAATAAAAGTTGATGAGAAAAATAGATTTGGAGAAAGCCTTTAATCAGATTGAAGGGTCCTTTATTAGGTTCTCCTTAATATCCCTGAATTTCCCAGTGGATCTCATAGACCTCATCATAACTTGCATTTCGACCACAAGCACTTCTATTCTTGTTAATGGGACCAGAACAGATTTCTTCAAACAATCAAGAGGAATTAGAAAAGGCGACCCACTATCTCTCTACCTATTTATCATCTGCATGAAAATGCTATCCAGACTCATTGAACACGAAACACATTGTTGCAGATGGGACCCCCATTAGAATTAGTCCTAAAGGACCACCTATATCACATCTCTTCTTTGCAAATGACCTTATACTACTAATGGAATTAAACCAAAAAAGTTGCAATTCCCTCATCAATACGCTTGACAAATTCTGCACAATATCAGGGAAGTCCATAAATTTCAACAAATCAAAAATCTTATTTTTCGATAATACCTCTCGTGACCTGAGAAACCTTTTTAGTAATAAACTTTCAATAAAGGCTGCCAACAATCTCGGAAAGTACCTAGGATTTCCAATGATTAGCACTAGACCATCCAAGAAGGACTTTCAATTCATAATAGATCGAATGAATAGCAGACTTAGGGGAAGGAAAACTAAGTTTATTAGTAGTGCCGGCAGAGCAACCCTTATAAAATCAACCATGGCTACCATCCCAAATCATATTATGAAAATATACAACCTCGCAATGGCTACCCTAAATAATATAGATACAATCCAAAGGAATTTCCTATGCGGGACTACTGAGGAAAAAAGCATTTGTCACGAGACCAAAACAACAAGGGGGCCTTGGGCTCCATAAGGCAGCTTGGAAAAACAGTTCCTTCCAGGCCGCTTTGGCCTGGAGATATAGGAAACGTAAGGATTCTCTTTGGGCTAATATATTACGAAATAAGTATGATAGAAGAAATTCAACATGTATTAATAATGCTAATAAAAGCTTAGGCTCCCATACTTGGAAAAATATCAAGAAAGGAACTATCATCTGCAAGCAAGCCACCAAATGGGTGGTAAGAGAAGTAAAATCAATAAACCTTTGGCACGATAATTGGGTTAATCAATTAGACCCACTCAGAAATTGCGTATAGGCCCCCTCACACAACAAGAAGTAGACCAAACTCTGAACTCTATAATAAAAACTGATTCCTATGGCCTTATGAACTTGTCCATTGACCTGCCTGAAGAAGTAATCAACAAGATTCATAGTACCTATATAAAGCAAACTCTCCCTAAAAAGGATACCTTTAGTTTGGAGCTCTAGGAATCATAACACTTTCTCAACCACAGTTGCTTATGAGCTCATATCTGGACAAGGAAATTATGAAGGGACAAATCATGACTGGATATGGAAAACTAACATGCTCAATAAGTTAAAACACTTCTTATGGACAGCCGCTATCAACAGACTCCCTACAACTCACATGCTCGCTAGGAGAAATATCTACCCTAATGGAAACTGTTCCATTTGCGGCTTAGAGAAAGATGAGCGCATGTTTTCTTTGGTTGTATCTACTCTAAGGAAATATGGGCACAAGAACGCACTAATCATAATTACCCCCAAGGCCAGAACTCCAATGACACCATGTTCAACTGGCTAAGAGACCAATTGAAACCTAAAACCCCATAAAACATCTACGTCAATTGGTCCGAATTACTGCCATTTGTAATGTGGTATATATGGTCCACTAGAAACGATATAATTTTCTTGAAGAATAAATCCACTCCCAATATCAAAATCCCAGTCAATAGGGCAATGGAATTCGTGTTTGCAACAAACAAGATTTCTAGAAACCTTAGGGAAAACACTATCCTTATTAAGTGGGAACCTCCGATGGACGGTTTCTATAAACTTAATGTCACGACCCAAAATTCATACATGGTCGTGATGGCACCTATCGTGTTACTAGGCAAGCTTACTTCTCGAAATAGTACTATTAATTGATTTTAAGAATTAAATAAAATATTTCAACATTTAAATTTTTCATAAACTAAATCAACTCTAAATAATATTAATATAAAGTGCGTAAACGGCCCCAAACATCGGGGTGTCACTAAGTCATGAGCGTCTAAAACTATGAACTAAGATATATAAACTGTCTAACTGTCCAACAGAAGAAATAGATGATAAAAGGGAGTAACAAGGTCCTGCGGAAGCTAGCAACTACCTTGAAATCTCCAAAGATAGCCGGCCTGAACTCAACAATCGCCGCCTTCCAACTCACCTGGATCTGCACATATGGTGCATGGTGTAGTATGAGTACAACCAACTCAGTAGTAACAGAAATAACTAGGGAACTTAGTAGTAGTGACGAGTTAAGTAAAACAGTCCAATTATATATTTTCACAATTCAAAAAATAACAGGTAAATTTCATAACTCTGTAAATGCCACAAAGAAATTTAACAGATAAACACAACAACAAAGGTAAATGCAACCTCACAGCAATGTCACTCTGATGTTTTAGACTTCAATACTACACAATAATATAAGTTAATTGTGCAGTACCCAATTTTCGAGTGCTGTCTAATAAGAAGAACCTGGTTCTTCTTGGTGTACTACTTTCTACTATTGCGGAATAATAAAGCAGTAAAGTAAAGACACATATATTTTTACGTGGAAAACACCTGGCTCAAAAGGTGAAAAAACCATGACCTACTCCTCAGTAGGATTTGCTCAAACACTTCACTAAAAACTCTGAGCCAAACGGACTTACAAAATAATTTTTTTTATAATCCTAGGACTAACTCTAATCCTCTTTGTATCAACTAGCCTCTAGCTAATTTCTACAGATTTCAAGCTAACTCTAACTTGAACAATGTGTATCTATTACAATTGCTTCTATGAAAGCTAAAAANTAATACATTGAGTATTTATAGAGTCAGTTGTTGAGTACATGGTTCAATTCTAATCCAACTCTACCTGGGTATACGAGTTCGACTATGACTCAACTTCCTTCTCTATTTCTGTCCTTGCTGAAATCAACTTCAATCTTCTTTATCAGTTTGCAACATTTTCGTATTAGGAAACATCATTCTAGCTCTTTGATACTCAGCAATCACTGATATCTCCTATGCATGAACAGTTCTTGTGCCAACTGTTCCGTTTAGATGTGTGTGCTCTGATGGACCTGGTTCAACTTGTCAATCTTCAAAGCCCATTCAGTGACATGGGCCAACGAATTCCTCCTTTTTTATGATGACAAACTCTGTGCTTTTATCTTGTATACACTTCAAACACTTTGTATAGTTTTAAGCATTAATTATTGAGAACCAGGTTCATTAGGTTATAAATATCACTTTTTTTTTTAAAAACACAACCACCACAACACCAGCACACATCTTCCCCCTTTTGGCATCATCGAAAAGCTGCAAAATGATACTTACCAATTTTTAATTCTTACTCATGGCCAAATTTAGGCAACTGCAGGTGCAAACATGATTAATCAACACAAGAAACCAACAATGTAAGCTAAATTAGAAATTGAGACAATTTGTAAAATTAACAAACTTCATTGATTTAATACTGAACATCAAATACCAACAGATTAAAGCAAAAGCGATCAAAACATGAGCAAAACAGAAAAAAACTGAAACCACAAAAGCTAGACACTGTCCCAAACTGGGCACTTCAAAGATAACTGGGAAGCACTGGATAGACCTAAGGCTGGGAGGGTGCAGATAAGGTTGGGTTCTTGGTTTGAAGGAGCGACAGCATTTGGTGTAGAACACCTTCGTTTTTCTCCTTCTCCTTTGCAAGTTCTGCTTTTAGAGCATCACGCTCAGATTCTACCTCAATTAAGCGAGATTTCAATCGAAGGATCTCCATATCCTTTAACTCGCTTTCCTGCACTAAGATTCGGACCTTGCTATTTACTGGTTGCTTCCGAGATGAACCAGGTTCATCTGCCGGAGCAATGACAAGATAATCACAAGACATCAGTGTGTCCTTCCCAAAATAATCTTTAGTCGTAGCCATCTCAGCCTTCTTCGTAGGAACTCCAAAGTGAGTTAGAACTGCAGTCAGAATAAAGCCATAGGGAATTGCATGAGCTTCAGTCCCATTCACCACTCTGTCCAAGAGATGGATTATGAACGATGGCCAATTTATCTGCTTGCCTCTGTACAGACACTCCATGAGGGTCAAATCCATGTAATTTGATATGTGTCTTCGTTCTTGTCTGGGCAGCAAAACTTTGATCACAAATTAAAAGAAAAGCTTATGCTCAGGCTTCATCTCATTCTTATACACAACCCTGGGTTGAAGCTCCTTCTCATTATCGCAGAAGAATCTGGTGATACTGAGTGCTGAGGACATTCCATCTAAACAAGGCCATCCCTGCCTTGTGTAGTCTTCATACCCCTCAACAGGAATGTCTAGAATCACACCCAGTTCTTGAACATCAAAGGAGACTTCAACTCCCTTGACCAAGGAGGTGACCCTGCCTCCAATGACTGTGGAATTCCCCATGAACTCCACAACTTCATTCCTGACCAGCCTGCCTTCCATGCGAAGGACCATGTCCTTCCAGCTCTGCGCTGCCAGAAAATCCAATAGATACCTCATTTCCCTTCAAGATCGTTCTCTTGCCAAACATGGCAACTCTGTCAGTAGTCACTTCACCAACCTCCATCTCTTCCTCTCCACTCCACTCATCATCCTCATCCTTCTCAACAATCTGCACCTTTTTCATCTTTTTTATCTTAGACCTTGTCCTTGTAGCAGTACTCGCAGTGGTGGTGGACACAGTAGCTGACTTCTTCGAAGAAGTCTTAGCCTTTTGGTCTTGGGTGTCCCAATTACCACTAGAGCAACCTGCTCTTCTTGTTGGACCAGGTCCAACGACTCCTCTTCTAACACAACAGCCTCGACAGGCTCTCCGACTTTGGCTTTACCTTTATCTGCTCTCTTTCTCTTGCTCTCTTGCAGAGCCTTTTCTAACTTCTCTTACTCCTCTCTTACAGTATTTCGCGTAGCACGTACCTTAGGAACAGGTACCTCAACAGAACTAGCAACTTTCATTTTCTTTGAAGGAACTGAGGCTTTAGACCTCTTAGACTTTGGAGTCCTTCTTTTCTTGGGGTAATATGAGTCCCCCAACATCCTCAGTCTTTCAGCCAAAGTTTCTTCCCCAGAAGAAACGTGTTCATCTATTGCTTTCATCAATTTCTCCAACCCAGCATCAGCTTCCTCAACTCCACTAGTTCCCCCTAATATTGTGACATCTTCTTCAATATTTTCAAGAATGGGACCACATATTGCCAGTGTGGTGCCATCCTCTCCCGACCCCTCACATTTACATCTCCCTCGATCTCAAGAGGTTTCTCTTTCCCAGATTTTCTTTGCCTTTTAGGCACTTCAACATCCACCATAGACCCCAACAACACAAATCGTTGATCGGCAGTATTTATTTCAGAGATAACATCATAATTTCCTTTCTCAACACTGGTTGAACCAGGTGCTTCATCTTCATTGGCTGATTTGAATGATTCATTGGACGATTCTGGTTTGGAGTCTTCTTCAGCATGCAATAATTCTTCAATTTGGCTCTTGAACCAGAAGCCACAAATTTGCGTGCAAGAACTTTTACACGACGAGGCTTGGGGTCTGGGGTAGGGTTTGGTGTGGGTTCTGGGATTGTAGGGTGTTCTGGGGTTGTCGACTTTTTTGGAGACTCAGAACTATACACTGAGGGTGATTGAGTCTGATTCATAGTTGCCTCCATTATAATCTCTGTTTGGAGATGAATCAGAAGAAGCTGGCGGAGGTGAGGACATGATTTTGAATTGTTTAGAGAGAAGAAAGACAGGAGGCAGTAGAGATTGTGAGTAGAGTGAGTTGAACAAGGTTCGACTGTAGCTTTATGCACAATGGGTAATGATGGCCTTTTTATAACTTATGGCTGGTGAGATTACAACGGAAGAGTATTAACTCAAGTGGGATATTAATCGATTCAGAATTGTCATTGATTAGACATTGAATGGACAGTTACTTTCCCCCTAAAACTAGTCTAATCAAGTGAGATGGGACTTCTTGAAACCGGTTCATTATTTGGTTAAGTACGAGAATTGAATTCGAACCACAAATAGATAGAGCCCTGCTCATGTATGACTGCACTTGAATTACTACATGTATGGAGATGAGAACGTACCTTATCAGTTATGTGAACCAACATGGACGAACCAGGTTCATCCAGGTAAAATCCTTTGTTTGCCTCAATTTACAAAAATAGAGAAGCATCATTAGCAACTAGGGAATCATATTAAACATGGAAGAAGAGTATGGAAATAAAGACATAATACTGAGCAATGATTAATTTGATTAAGTACCTAATTTGAATTTTCTAGCAAAAAAAAACATTTTTTTTCATTTTTTCATTTTTTGTTTTTCAATTAAGTGATCTTAATCATCCCTAATTCAAGCGTGTTTCTCTCATAATGCTCCCTACTCAGTGCTTTGGTAAATATATCAGCAATTTGACGATCAGTAGCACAGAATTCGATTGAGAGCATTCCTTTTTCATAGTTGTCCCTCAGAAAATGGTGTCTAACATCTATGTGCTTAGTTCTCTTGTGATGAACCGAGTTCTTCGTCATAATAATTGCACTAGTGTTATCACAGTAAATAGAAATGCATCCCACATTTATACCAAAGTCCAAGAGTTGTTTCTTGATTCAAAGCAGCTGGGCACAACAAGAGGCTGCAGCCACATATTCAGCCTCAGCAGTAGACAAGGCTACTGAATTTTGTTTCTTGGTGGCCCAAGAGACAAGGCAAGAGCCCAAGAAGTGAGCCATGCCTGAAGTACTTTTCCTGTCAACCAGGAAACCTGCACAGTCAGCATCAGCATATCCTACAAGGTCAAAATTGCTACCTTTAGGATACAAAAGGCACAAATCAGTGGTGCCTTTCAAATATCTCAAAATTCTCTTCACTGTAGTGAGGTGGGACTCCTTTGGATTTGCCTGGAACCTAGCACATAGTCCCACACTGAACACAATATCTGGTTTGCTAGCAGTGAGATATAGTAGAGACCCAATCATTCCTTTGTATACCTTATGATCAACGGATGAACCAGGTTCATCCACATCCAACTTAGTAGCTGTGGCTATGGGGGTGTCTATTTCCTTTGAATCTTCCATCTTGAACA
>ML298019.1:0-13981 GCA_005239495.1 Nicotiana undulata | reverse complement strand
TTTTTGTTGTTTTTGTTTTTCTTTCCCCAACTCATATAGTGAGGAAATCAACACCTTTCTGGTGGGGGGGGGGGGGGGGGGGGGGGTCAGATTTATTCCATGTATTGTTGGTTAATCATAAACCTGAAACATCTCTTCCTTCCTCTTCATGTATAATATTCTTCTACATTGCCTCACCCATCATTGGACAAGATTCCTTTTTGTGCATATCTTGTCTCCAGGTAAAGCTTGTTAGCCCTCTGACCATAGTTTTTTCAAGATCAAGCAGAGCACAAGTCTCTGTCATTAATTATCAACCTCTCATTTCCCTATGATCTCTGCTTTTTTCTTTGCATAAACTTGTTGGTTTCATCTTCTCCCCTAATTGCACAACTTGACAGTGCAAGCAACAGCTTGAGCCCAATATTTTAGCCTTGCTTTCACATCTTCAGGATCATCACCTGAGGTAAGAAATAATTGTAAAGGATTAGTGCCATGAAAAAATTGTAAATGCCAGTTTGGTACACTAAGCTCCCGCTGTGCGGGGTGAGGGGAAAGACCGGACCACAGGGGTCTGCCGCACGCAGACGCAGTCTTACTCTACGTTTCTGCAAGAGGCTGTTTACCAGTTACAGCCAAGGATCCCGCCGGGGAAAAAGAGAACTAAAATTTAAAGGGATTTTTATTTTTTGGAAAAAAAACTCACCAGGACTAGAGATCTTCCAATTAGCAACATGACCAGATCCAGAAGAAGCAGTATCAGACATAGAATCAGGAGATTTCTGATGTTCATCAATGTACTTTTGGCTCATTGAATAACAAAGTTCAAGAGCTGGTAAAGTATTACAAAGCTCAGGAATTTCCTCATAACTGAACCCAAAACCAAGATCCAAACAACCCTTTAACTCCTCCAAATCATCATCTGTTAAACTCTTAGTCCTTCCTAATTCATCTTCATCTGAATTTTCTACATACCCTTCAAGAAAAACTTGGTTTTTCTTCTTCTTATTACTTCTACTATTAAGCCATATTGGGTCTTCAATATTCTTGAACCAACCATTTTGTGGGGTATTTTCATCATCTTCTTGAATCATCCAAGAAACTTCTTCCTCCATTTGATCAGATGAAGGCTCAACACAATTATCATGGAAAAAGCTTTCATATGACCTAGATCTTGAAGATGTTAGATGAGAGAAAGTTTCCATTTTTCTTACACCTTTTTTCTCTTTGTAAAGAGTAAAGTAATGATTTGAGAAGGAAGACTCAGCTTATAAAGAAGACTGAATAATGGCCAGCTGTTTATGGGGTGGATGTACATAGGTCATTATGTACATACTACATGAACTTATAGACCAATGTGCACATGCACATCACTTCAACATTATTTTGTCGATAATATATAGTTTGCCCTAAACTTTATTAATTACCTATATTATTATTTGTTGGGCTCTTTTTATTTTTTTTATTTAGTAGGCGTTTGGACATAAGAATTGTAAAATTTGAAAAAATTGTGAAATAAATTTTTAAGTGAAAATGGTATTTGAAATTTAGATTTGTTTGAACATAAATTTTAGTTTGGGTTGTTTTGAAGTTTGTGAGTGATTTGAGTGAAAATTTTGGAAAAAACTTTTTGCAGTTTTTTCAAATTTTTTAAAATTTTCAAAATGCATCTTCAAGTGAAATTTAAAAATTTCATGAACAAAAGCTGATTTCGAAAAAAAGTAAAAAAATAAATAAAAAATCTTCCATCAAATTTTATGTCTAAACGGGCACCTAAAAAAGAAGACGATAATTTTCTGGTAACCGGTAAGTTTGCGTAGAAATGATTTCAGGTCCCTGCTATTTATGAATTAGTCAGTGTATCTTAAATTTCAAAAATATAAAGAATTGTCTGAAGTTGAGATTTTAGTTCAAAATTTTTGGACAAATAAATGCTGATTAATCTCTAAATAGTATTGGCTTTACTAGCACTTGCCTCTAAGTTTGTTGTACTTAAAGAAGAAGATTTTAAAATTTATTATCTCATTATTTTTTGCGATCCAAATTAGTCAATGTATAATTACTTGTTAAATCAATTCTATTAATTATAAGCCTTGCATTTATTTCTTAATTATTGCACAGAACCATTCATTAAAATTTTCTTTAAATGATTTTCTTAAATAATTGTGTGAATTATAAATTATGTAATCTGATGTTTTTTCTAAACCAAGTAGGTACTAACTAGCCCCTCCATTTTATTTTATGTGACGGAATTTATAATATGAGGATCAAAACTGTAAATTTTCTCTATGAATTCTTGCATAATTTCTTAAATAAAAATGGAAAATTTTCTTAAAAAGTACCGGAAGTAGCAATAATATAATTTTTCTTATTAATAATATTTGAATGTCATAATTAATTAAACAAATTATGGACTTCCAAAGAATGTTCTTTTCTTAGGACCCATTTGGCCATGAGTTTTGCCAAAATAAATTTGAAATTTATTTGGCAAACTGATGTTTGGCCATAAATTTTGCTCACATTTTGGCAAAATCTCAAATCCTAAAATTACCTTAATTGTTGATTTTGGGTCGAAATCGCAAACCTTGGGAATTTTATACATGTTTTTCCAAAATAAAGTTCGGGAAATATGTTTTGAAAACGTATGTCCAAACACATTTTCATCTTCAAACCAAACTTCATCCAAATCAGATTTTTCAAAATAAATTTGGGAATCTATGATCAAACGCTAGTTTAGCGTTGGTTGAATTTTTCAAAAACAACCTTTTGAATCAAACATCACACAAGTAATACCTTTCCTTTCCTTGTTTCAACTCTTAACAAATAATTAAATAATGAGATCTCAAAATCTTTTAAGTAGGACATTAAGTTAATTTCTCATTAAATATATGATTAATAAAATAAGATGTGTTTAGGTGGTCCATAAGAAAATGGCCAGCTGTGCAATAACAAGAAAGTGACAGAATTAAAATTTAAGGACACGTTGGTGTTAACTGATGGACCACAAGACCTAAATGCTGGTGCCTTACTTTTGTGTATAGAATATGGTTGAGTTGTGGGGCCCAAGAAGAAAAGGAGGGGAAATGGGACCCACCCACGTTTTGATGTTTGTTGTAAGATTTGTCACCATCTGTTGTTCTGATTTACAGACACCAATCAATTTGTGGTACTACCTGTTTTGATTCTTTTAGTTTTGTGTGGTAATACTATTTGCTTACATTTGTATCACGGTCGGACCTCTCTAAAATAATAATATATTTTATAAAAATTAATTTTTTTTAGAATAAATTTTTATATTATATTATAATATATGTCTTCTATAATAATATTCGAAATAATTAAGACTGTTATAAATAAGTTTGACCGTACTATCTCTTTTATTATTATTATAGTGTTGGTCGTAATAGATGCTCTCCTGTAGGAATTGACAGACTCCCAATTATAGTCCGGAAAAAGTATTACAATAAGTAATCCCTTTTGTTTAGATATGAATTTGTTTGGAAACTAGGAGTAGAAAGGAATAGAGGAAAGAAAAAAGGGAAATTTTGCATTTTCATGGTTTGGTTTGACAAAAGAAAAGAGCAAGGATTTTGTGGAGTAGAAAGATATTAGATTGTGCTGCTAAGCAGCGGAGTCAGAATTTTTATTAAAAGGTATTAAAAATTAGAGAAGTAAATACATGAATAAGAATTCGTTTGAATTAACTGATTTGAAATAGCTGATAAGCATTAGGTGTTGAAAAACACTTTTTAGTGTTGAAACTGATTTATTAAATAAGCAGTTACGTGTCTGGAGACAAGTGCTGAAATTGATAATAAGTTGATGTATTATTTGATTAAAAAGTGCTGATAGACTCTTTTTCTGTTACAAATGACTTAAATAACCTTAGAACTATTTACACTTATAAGAGCGTAAATTCTTCAAAATTTTAGATTCTAAATCGATCCAAATACAAATTATTCTATTTGTCATTATATTTTAAATATAACTGTGCTTAGATAAGATAACTTTTATGATAAATATAATTTATTTTATGATAAGCATATAATCATAAGTTCTAATAATTAATAAATTGATAAAAAAAATCAGTAAAAGATAAACCTAAACAAGACATAATATTTAAAGAGAAACAAACATTGATTCACCAAAAATATGATATGCTCTCATTTATTATATACAGTTGAAAGATTAATACATAACCACATAAATATAAATATATAAAGGAATAGATAATTTGTTTGTCTTAAATAGTCAATGAAAATTCTCAAAAAAAATCACTTCTTTTTTAAGTTATGTGCCCAATCAAATGAGTTTATAAAAATTAAAACAGAGGATTCTAAAATCTACCTCTAATCTTATTAGTTGTCTTGTTTTACCTGCATAGAAAAATTGTCTGTAAAATTCTCACTCTCTTTTATATTTTATTTGTGTAAATAAATTTTTGTTAGTATTTATAAAATTAATTATTTTCTTATTCTGCTCATTTATTTTGTGATAGGATGTTATTTACCAATATAGCTAATTACTATTTTCTTCTTGAAATTAATTTTGAAGTCTGTTACATAGACTGAAAAAGTAAAGGAAAAATTACAATTATAAATAAACAGAAAAGAAAGACAAAATCTTTTTATGAATTCTTTACTAAATTAATAACAGACATTGAATAATTTTTCGCATTTATGCCATCATAATACTAGATTGCTAGTATTTAAATTGTTAGGCTTCTCAACGACTTGAATCATTTTTTTTTGTAACGTTATAAACATTAAATAAAACCCATAGTCTTTATGGTATTATTCGGTTACCAATAAATTGTGAAGTAAATACATAAAAAATAACCGTTTGAATTTTGATAAATCGTTGTTGACTCATTCCTTTTCTGTGCATCTTGCATGTTGTTATTTAAGGTGTAAATCCTTTCAAATTAACCTACAAAGTTCAACTGAAATAAGCTCTTACATTTCAATTTATAGTCAATGACATTTGCTTTCATTAGAATGAACTATGCATTCGGTTGCAGGTAGGGCTTATTTGGATCGGATATCCGAAATCCGAACCGATCTGTTCAATTTTGGATTTCAGATTGGATCGGGTTTCGGATTGTGTTTATTAAAAATTCGGATTCGGATTGGTAATTTTTAATACCATCTAATCCGATCCAATCCGAAATCCGAAATTATTAGGGCATGTATAAATACTAAATTTTAATTCGGATATTAGTATTTTCTTTATATTTTTCTCCAAGTTATTACCTTTACAATTGATGAATTTAGCTATATTGGCACCATAGTACTCTAGGAGATTGGTAGAGCGGTATAGGGCGGTGAAGAAGGATTTGCATATGGTGTTCATTGACCCGGAGAAACCCCATGACAAAGTACCGAGGGGGGTTCTATGGAGATGTTTGGAGGTTGGAGGTGTGCCTGTAGCATATATTAGAGTGATTCAGGACATGTATGACAGGGCTAAGACACGGGTGAGGACAACACGAGGGAACTCTGACTACTTTTCGGTTGAGATAGGGTTGCATCAGGGGTCAACACTCAGCCCGTTTTTGTTTTCCCTGTCGATGGATTCTTTGACGCGTCACATTCAAGGGGAGGTGCCTTGGTGCTTGTTATTTGCGGATGACATAGTCCTGATTGATGAGATGCGATGTGACATTAACGAGAGACTGGAGGTCTGCAAGCATACTTTAGAGTCTAAGGGTTTCAAGTTGAGTAGGACCAAGATAGAATACTTGGAGTACAAGTTCAGTGGTGTTACCCAGGAGGCGGACAGGGATGTGAGACTCAATATGCAAGTCATTCCCAAGAGAGAGAGTTTCAAATATCTGGGATCTATAATTCAGAAGAATGGGGAGATAAATGAGGATGTTACTCACCGTATCGGAGCAGGATAGACGAAGTGGAGGCTCGCTTCCGGTGTCTTGTGTGATAAGAATGTGCCGTTGAAACTTAAGGGTAAGTTCTACAAGGTAGTGGTCAGACCGACTATGTTGTATGGGGAAGAGTGTTAGCCAGTCAAAAAATCACATGACCGGCATATGAAAGTAGCGAAAATGAGGATGTTGAGATGGATGTGTGGGTATACTAGATTGGATAGAATTAGGAATGAAGTTATTCAGGACAAAGTGGGAGTGGCCCATGCGGAGGCAAAGATGTGTGAGGCAAGGTTGAGATGATTTTGGCATGTTAAGAGGAGAAGCACAGATGCCCAGTTAGTAGATGTGAGAGGTTGGCCTTGGGAGGTGAGATGAGGGGTAGAGCTATACCTAAGAAGTCTTGGGGTGAAGTGATCAGGCGGGACATGGCGCAACTTGAGCTGACCGAGGAAATGACCCTAGATAGAAGGGTGTGGAGGTGGAAGGTTAGTAGGTAGTCATGAGTTTCCCTTTGTCTTCCCTAGTTCGATAGTATTAGTGCTAGTATGATACTCTTTTTTCCTTGTTTTCTATAGCTGCATGTCTTGTTCTGTTACTACTTACTTTCGGTAATTCCGTAGTTTGCTAGCAGGGCTTCGTCATATTCTCATGTGCTGCCTTGGACTTATCTGTCTAAATATACTATCTTGTTATTACTTGTTGTCGCTCCTTTCATATTCTGTGTTGCTATCTCCGATTTAGTTTTGTAACAATTTGTCTTGCTATCAGGGCTTCCTTCACCTTCTTTAGCTGAGGGTCAATCGAAAACAGTCCCCAGGGTAGGGGTAAGGCTGCGTACATCCTACCCTGCCATCCTGCATCAATACTGCTCCAAGTCCAACACGGGAAGCATCACAATATACCGTGAAAGAATCTGAGTCTGGTGGTAATACCAACACTGGTGCTGAATTCAAGGTCGTCTTGAGCTTCTGAAAGTTTGCCTCGCACTCATCTGACAATTTATATGGGGAACCTTTCTGATTCAATTTAGTCATTGGGGCTGCGATGGATGAGAACCCCTCCAAACGACGACAATAGTAACCTGCCAAACCCAAGAAACTCCTGATTTCCGTGGTTGTAGTGGGTCTAGGTCAGTTCTTGACTGTCTCTATCTTCTTAGGATCTACCTGAATACCCTCGGGCGTTACGATATGATCCAAGAAAGCTACTAAAACCAACCAGAACACACATTTCGAAAACTTCGCATATAACTGATTATCCCTCAAAGTCTGGAGCACTATACGGAGGTGATGTTCATATTCTTCCCGACTGCAGGAGTATATAAGAATGTCATCAATGAACACGATCACGAAATAGTCCAGGTGAAGCTTGAAAACCCGATTCATCAAATCCATAAAGGATGGTGGAGCATTAGTTAATCCATAGGACATGACCAGAAATTCATAATGGCCATACCTCGTCCGAAAGGCTATCTTAGGAATATCGGACGCCCAAATCTTCAACTGATGGTAGCCCGATCTCAAATCAATTTTTGAAAATACCCTGGCACCCTGAAACTGATCAAATAAATCATCAATTCTCGGCAATGGATACTTATTCTTGATAGTAACTTTATTTAACTGCCGGTAATCTATACACATCCTCCTCGACCCATCTTTCTTCTTTGCGAACAACATCGGTGCACCCCAAGGCGAGACACGAGGTCTGATGAAACCCTTATCCAGCAAGTCTTGCAACTGTTCTTTCAACTCTTTCAATTCTGGTAGGGCCATCCGATATGGAGGAATGGAAATGGACTAAGTGCCCGGAGCCACATCAATACAAAAATCAATATCCCTGTCAGGTGATATCCCCGGCAGGTCTGCTGGAAATACCTCAGGAAACTCACGAATGATAGGAACTGACTCTATAGAAGAAACCTCAACATCAGAGTCATGAATATAAGCCAAATAAGCCAAACATCCCTTCTCAACCATGCGACTAGCCTTGGCATATGAAATCACTCGGCTGGGAGAATGACTAGCAGTCCCTTTCCATTCTAATCGAGGAAACCCCGGCAAAGCTAACATAACTTTCTTGGCGTGACAATCCAAGATGGCATAATAAGGTAACAACCAATCCATGCCCAATATAACATCAAAATCGACCATGTCTAGATGCAAACGATCCACACTAGTTTCAAGACCCTCAATGACTACTACATACGAACGAACACACGATCTACCACAATATCATCCCCCACCGAAATAGACACATAAACAGGAACACTCAAGGAATCACGGGGCACAATCAAATACGAGGAAAATTGGGATGAAACATTAGAATAAGTAGACCCCGCATCAAACAAAACTGAAGCAACTCTACTAAAAACTAAGATGATACATGTAATAACAACGTCGGAGGACTCTGCCTCAGGCCTGGCTGGAAATGTATATAATCCAGCCCCGCCACCCTGAACCACATCTCTTGGAGGACCTCTACCTCTAGCGGGCTGGCCTCCACCCCTAGCTACCTGACCTCCACGTCTAACATTCTGGCCTCTACCTCTAGCTGCCTAACCCCTACCCCTGGTTGTATGGGCATGTGGTGCTAGAACTATAGCACGAGAACCCTGGTACTGATGCTGATTACCAAGAAATTTCGGACAAGCTCTCCGAATATGCCCATATTCACCACACTCAAAACATCCCTCCTGATATGAAGGCTGACCCTGACGAGCCGACTGACCTCGATAATAACTCTACAGAGGAGGTGCTCTAGTAGGAGTTGATGGTGCACTGTAGACTGGCTGAGCAGAAGGAGGCATATAAGAACCACGCCCGCCTGAATTACCATGTGGCCTGAAGTGCCGAATGGAATGGCTTGGAAGATTGGCCTCTGCTAAATGAACCCCCACCTCCAGATAAGGCACCACTTAAACCACCAGAATGGCGAGGTCTTTTGTATGGCCCCTGACCTCCCATCCCAAGAACCGACTCAACTCTCCTAGACACATTAGCTGCATTCTGAAAAGAAAACTCGGTCCATATCTCCTTGACCATCTGCAACCTGATGGGATGAGCAAGGCCCTCAATAAACTGCCTGAACCTCTCTCTATATGTGGGCAATAAAAGAATAACATGTCTATCCAAATCCACGAAACAATTCTCATACTGGGTCACGGTCATGATGCCCTGATGAAGTCGTTCAAACTGACAACGTTTCTCCTCTCGAGTAGTAACAGGTAAAAACTTCTCCAAAAAGAGGTGAGAAAACTGATCCCAAGTCAAAGCAGGAGACCCAACTGGTCTAGTCAACAAATAATGCCTCCACCATTTCTTAGCGGAACTAGTCATCTGAAAGGCAGCAAAATCGACCCCATTGGTCTCCAAAATACCCATATTACGCAGAACCTTATGACAACTATCTAGATATTCCTGAGGATCCTCCGAAGTTGCACCATTGAAGTGAGCATGGAAAATCTTGATAAACTTGTCCAGTCTCCACAAAGAATCTGAGGACATAACTACCCCCTCAACAAGCGGTGCTGCAGCAACTAGCTGAATTACCCCAACTGGATTGGCTGTTGAGGTCTGAACCTGATGAGTAGTCTAAAACGGAGTGTGGGTAGCAGGAGTCTGGACCCCTCCTCCAGCTTGAGATACGGCTGCTGCAACAGGGAATGTGCCATCCTAGTCTACACTCCCCATAATTCCCACTAAACGGACCAAAGCGTCTTGAAGTACCGGGGTAGAAATAAACCCTTCTGGGACCTGAGATGGTCCCGCTGGAACGGTCTGATCTGGAACCCCCTCATTAATGTCGATCTAGGGTTCCACAGCTGGGGATATTGTTTGAGAAATGGACCGAGTCCTGCCCCTGCCTCGGCCTCTGGCGCGAACTCGGCCTCTGCCCCTAGTAGTAGTTGCTTCTGCTGGAGGACCAGAATATTGGTCAGCGGAAGAGGAAGAATATGTTCTCTCCATCTGTGAGAGAATATAAGAATTTAATCAGTATTTGGGATAACAAGAATCGCACGAGAGAATAGAAATAAAAATGGGGTTGTTTCCTAACTTAATAGATTCTGAGAGATAGGTACAGACGTCTCCGTACCGATCCTTCAGACTCTATCAAGCTTGTTCGTGAATTGTGAGACCTAAGCAACCTAGTGCTATGATACCAACTTGTCATGACCCAAATTCCCAATCTTAGGGATCGTGATGGCGCCTAACACTACACTTGCTAGGCAAGCCAATGTTAGAACTTGATTAGCCATTTTCCTTTGAATATTTACTTAGACACAATAATGCAATTTAAAATAAACTAAGTCTAATAAATTCCAACGTATAACCTCATGAATAAAATAATACACAAATAAATATCCGAGCCACGAACTATATATATATAACTCTAAGACTACCCCAGGATATGGTGTCACAATTCACGAACTTCTAAGTATACTACAAATAATGGGTTGAAAAAAATACTATAATTGTTTTGGAAACAATAAAAACAATGTCTATAGAACTAAGAGAAGACTCCAGGAATCTGCGGACGCCGGCAGATATACCTTGTGTCTCCAAAAGATGAATGACCGCTACTAAAGTCACTAATGTTGGACGGTACCTGGATCTGCACAAAAGAGTTCAGAGTGTGTAGTATCAGTACAACCGACCTCATGTACTGAGTAAGTGCCAAGCCTAACCTCGACGAAGTAGTGACGAGGCTACGACAGGACATTAACAATATAACCTGTGAACAATACAAAATAAAGCAAAAAGGAAATTCTGAAATAAACAAACAATAACTGTATGAACGATTTAAAATGACTCAACCACCTTTTTCATGTCTCAAGTATAACCAATTCTCACGTAAATTTCCAATTTTTCAAACTTTGACTTAAAACAAAAGTAGTGCAAAATATGAAAAAATAGTAAGGTAAAACAGTAAGTTTTCAAATCTTTGTTTTTGAAAATCAGTAAAATATAAGTGTCCTCCTTTATTGCTCCTTGTTGCGGCGTGCAACCCACTCCCACCTGTCCACCCTTATTTCTCCTCCCTATATATATATATATATATATATATATATCACCCTTATTACTCTTGTTGCGGCATGCAACCCGATCCCACCTGTCCACCCTTATCACTCCTTGTTGCGGCATGCAACCCGCTCTCACCAGACATATCATATCAGTTTATTTATGAAAACTCTCACAATTCAGGCCAAGCCTTTCACGACATTTTTGTCTCAAACAAGAAATTGTATGTTATCACAAACTTCATCAATATCATCTCAAAATCAAGAATATACATATCTCATAAAACAATGTCAACCCGCTCAACCTTTATGTACCACAATGAAACCAAAGAAATAACCAACACTTCCAAAATGATTGAAACCGGACTTAACAACAAGTTAACAAAGCCAAGTAGTCATAGAAACATTAATGAGCATAAAACAATTAAGCCATGAATCAAATAAATTGGAGACGGGGAAGGGATCATGTTTAACAAACCATTTGGTGGTGCATAGATACTCGTCACCTCACCTATACACCACACACATACAAATTCACATAGAAATTAAGTTGGTGATTCCTATTCCCTCAAGTCAAGGTTAAACCAAGCACTTACCTCAAATTCGCAGGCCACTCACTGCTTAATTATAGCTTTTCCTTTTGAATTCACCTCCAATACACTCTAATCTAATCATAATTAACTTAATATCATTAATTAATGTTAAAGAAAGTAACTTTAGTGAAAATTATTCTTTTTCCTAAGTTTTCTAAAAAAAAGTTAAAACCCGACCTCGGGCCCGCTTGGTCCAAACTCGGGGTTCGGACCAAATTACGTTTACCCATTCACCCACGAGCCCGAATATGATATTAGTTTTGAAATCCGACCTCAATTCGAGGTAATGATTCGATTTTTACAAAATTTTCTAGTCCTACCTAAACCCTCAATTTTTTTACCATGAAAATTCTTGATTTTTTGTTTAAAAGTTATGAAAAACATTGGGTAATTGAAAGACTAGAGTTTAGAATTAATTACCAACACTTTGGGGATGAACTTTGGTAAAATAAATCGTCCTTAGGGCTGGGTAGTTCAAAAAATATGAAGAAACAGGTTCTGCCCGTTTTTAAAATTGATTTTATATAGCTGGGCAGGCCTTCATCATGTTCGCATGAGCCTGCCCACGTTCGCATAGTGTCTTGGCCCAAGTGGCTTTCTCGTTCGCATATCCCAACCAGGCTCCCTTCCCCCCAGGCCCAGTAATCAGTGTGTTCGCGAGAGCCCGACAGCGTTCGCGTCAAGGGCCGCGCGTTCGCATAGTACAAAGGGCCCCAGCTTAATCACACTACGTGTTCGCGTCTGGTGTAACGCGAACGCGATGAAATAAATTCCTGAGCTCCAAAAACAGAAAACCAGCAGATATTTATAAGTGTAAAACATCCCATGGCCTATCTAAAACTCACCCGAGCCCTCGTGACTCTAAACCAAACATGCACGCAAGTCCCAAAATATCATACAGACTTTCTTGCGCGATCAAATAATGAAAATAAAATCTAAAACTATGAATTAAACCTCTTATGTAATATATCATCACTAGGGCTCACGTCTCATCGGGGAACATCTGAAGTGATTTTCCTAATCCACTTAAGGACAATACTACACTCCAATAACTATATTTCATAGCATCCCAATGTGATTCATCCTATGTGGGTATTCTAATCCCGTGCAGTTCATGAAATCCTTGTTCTCAAAATCATTACTCAATCAAAGGCCTAAACGTCATCCTCTTATCATTTATCACAATTACACCCTTACTTTACTACCAGGGTAGCATTCTATCTCTTCTAAATGCTTCTAGTTGTAAACTCCTTTGAGTTCACTCATGCTACACTGAGTTTTTTTTTTATAAGTTTATGGAAACCATCATCTCTCTTGTTTTGATTTTTTTAATCCCGAGGACTTACCTATTATCGTCACCTTCTCACTCACCTTTTCTCATCCTTACTCCTGTCTAGCTAAAACCTTGTTGCTCTACCATACTTTAGCTTGCGACCTACGCATATCTACTTATACTACTCGTAACCTTCCTTTCATCATATTAGCACCATAGATTTCCTTTCATGCCTTCTCAGTTGTCTTTTAATGTAAGCAATTACTTTTCCTGGTCGTTTCGCCACTTGCTGCATGGATACTTGGCCTATCTTAGTGCCCATTAGTACGGGGGTTCCCTGCAACTCATATGATCTCAATTATCAACTTTTGATTGATATTTTTTTTATTTTTTTTTATTTTTACTAGTGGCTGGAGTCATACTAAGGCAAATATTTATCCCTTCTAGGATCCTTGTGCCTATATTCTAAATTTTTTGAATATTCTAGTATTCATATCTAACTGTTCTATTCTAGAGTGACCATATGGCTATCTCCAAATGAGAACTATTACCATGTTCTGCACTACCCTTCAAATATGTTAAATAATGATAACAATCTATCTACAATTTTCGGTTACTCTAATCCCAGCTGGATCCTGATATCCTATCCTTCTCTTAAATTATTTCAGTTAGCTCCCATAGGGCATAATTGAGATTGGTATGGACAATTGTAGATATCTCTGTTACCGTTGAAAGTAACTAAAAATGCTTATATTTCTCTGCCAGAATTATAAATACTGATAATCTTTATTAACTAGGTACCTCGTACCCTTCTTTATCTTGCTTCTTTTACTTGCTAAAACTCGTATCTACCTTCTGATTCTCTTATTTCTTTTTACCATATGGGTAGATAGATATTCTTTCCTTAGAGCTCCTTATTAAGAAACTACCACATCTTAGTACACACATGATCTGATGAAGCCCTCACATTTACTCATCATAAGCATGATGCAAAATTGAGTTCCTCTGACTCAACTCTTCCACAGCCACATTGAAATCTCTTACCATCCATCTTTCAAGATGTATGCATCGTCGTATTATAAATAAGATAGAATTGAGGAAATTGAGTTCTTACTTTTGAGCTCTACCTTACGATCTAGAGTAAGAAGAAAGAGTAACAATCCTAAATGCCCTCTAGCCTCTTGCTTATAAGTGTGGTGCACAACACACCCATAAACAAGACTCTACTAGACACG
>ML298018.1:57600-71648 GCA_005239495.1 Nicotiana undulata | reverse complement strand
TGTTTAAGTTTCCCACATGCGACAACTATTCCAAGCTGCAAAACGACCTGAAGAGTCTTTCTTATCTTATGGATAAAGTAGTAGTTGAACATAGTGTGTTGCGTTGGGAATTCAACAAGTTGAAGACGAATCTCATTGGATTTTATGGTCTTTTGCCCTAGTATCCTATAGTTATCTCCGATTCTGATGATGACGAGATATTTCGAGAAATTGATGAGTATTGTTCTGATACTGGGGAGGATGCTTAGTTTTTGTAATCTGTTTATTATGATTCTCCTTTTTGTTTTTGTCAATGTATATAATGTGATATTTTTATGCTTAAGTTTTCTCTCTGTGTGTGTTTGTGTTAGTGTGTGTGCGTGCGTGTGTGTTAAGGATATGTATTTAACATACAGTTTTAAAATGCAACAAAAAATGGAACCAAACCTGTAAACCTGCGTAACAAAAAATGAGTGGTTTGTACTTCAGCAATATATAAAAGAGGGCAATATTTCTTTTTATTTGTACGAAAACAATTACATAAATATATCATATAAAAATGAAAGTCTAAATTCAGACCAAGAGTTATTGAACGTTGAAGTATTTCTTGGAATATGGATGAGGTGCTGGAGAAGATAAGCAAGTTGTTCTGTTATGCCCAATTTGTTTACAGCGACTGCATTTGGTAGTCTTCCATGGTACTGATTCAGTCGCTGGCATTTTTCTCTTCTTTTGTCTTCTTCCTTGTAAAATCTCCACATCAGGAGGTTTTGTGATCTGAGATTCTAAATGTGGTGGAATATCCCATGATTTTTGATCTCCAACAGTATTTACATGTCCTTCATATGTTTTCAACCTGATTCCTTTGAATACCATTTTGAGCAGTAATCAGATTTTTGCAAATATCTCTTATTAATAGCAGCAATTGCATGTGGACAGGGTAATTCATCAAGTTGGAATTCCAAACAGTCACAAATTCTCTTTTTTAAGTTGACAATGAATTCAATTCCTTCGCTATTTATTCTAAACAGCATTGAATCAAGGTTGAACACCTAAGAAGGAATAGAAGATTAAGATAAACCATATTAGTTTATTATTGATTCAAAAAGAAAAAGTAAAACAGAACAAAACTTAAGATATAAAAGAATAAATTAAAAAGCTGCAGCATATTGAACCGAAGTTTTTTGGAAAAGGTCATGACTAAAATATTGGATACAAGGGAAAAAACTTCAGCACATGAGAGCCTAAGTTTTTGAAAATAAAGTAAAAAACTTCGGCATATAGGAAAAAACTTCAGCACATAGGGGGGGGGGGAGCCTAAGTGTTTGCAAATAAATTAAAGACTTTAGCACAAACAAAGATAAAAACTTCAGCACATAGGGAGCCTAAGTTATTGAAAATAAACTAAAAAACTTCACCATATAGTAAAAAACTTCAGCACATAGGGGGGGGGGGAGCCTAAGTGTTTGCAAATAAATTAAAGACTTTAGCACAAACAAAGATAAAAACTTCAGCACATAGGGAGCCTAAGTTATTGAAAATAAACTAAAAAACTTCACCATATAGTAAAAAACTTCAGCACATAGGGGGAGGGGGAGCCTAAGTGTTTGCAAATAAATTAAAGACTTAAGCACAAACAAAGAAAAAACTTCAGCACATAGGGAGCCTAAGTTATTGAAAATAAACTAAAAAACTTCACCATATAGTAAAAAACTTCAGCACATAGGGGGAGGGGGAGCCTAAGTGTTTGCAAATAAATTAAAGACTTTAGCACAAACAAAGATAAAAAACTTCAGCACATAAGGAGCCAAGTTATTGAAAATAAACTAAAAAACATCGGCATATAGTAAAAAACTTCAGCACATAGGGGTGGGGGGGGTGAGCCTACGTGTGGGTGCTGTGTGTGCCGAAGTTTTGTTCTGTGTGTGCTGAAGTTTTGTTCTTTGTGTGCTTAAGTTTTTTTGTTCTTTGTGTGCTTAAGTTTTGTTCTTTGTGTGCTGAAGTTTTGTTCTTTGTGTGCTTAATTTTTGTTCTTTGTGTTTGCAAATAAATTAAAGATTTTAGCAGAAACAGAGATAAAAACTTAAGCACATAGGGAGCCTAAATTTTTGAAAATAAACTAAAACTTCAGCACAGTAGAAATATACTCATAATCATTTTGCAAGCCAAGTCCATCTTCTTAGTCATCTCTTCTTTTGCCCATATAGATACTCTGTAAAAAGTTTCATTTGCTTTTTTCCTCCATTCGTAATACCAATCTCCCAACTTTTCTTGGATGAAATCTAACATTCTTAAAATAGACATCTCTCTTGCTTTTAGTAACACAGAATTCATTGATTCTACAATGTTTGTTGTCAGCATATCATAACATCGTCGTGGGAACCATGATCGAGCCCATCTTTCTGGAGGCTCTTCCATTATGTAATTGTATAGTTTCTTGTCAACACTTTTGAGTTGAGACATTAATTTATGAAAGTCTTCATATTTGTATGACCTTGCAGCGCTTTGGAAAAGATTTAGTACCATGGCTTTTGCATGTCTTTGTTTTAAATTTTTCTCAAAGTGATAGAGGCAGATACCATGGTGAGCTTCAGGAAAAACTTTTCTAATCCCATTTGCAATTGACTGGTTTCTATCTGACAAGAAAACCAGTTCATCACGGATTTGAATTGCTTTTCTCATTTCTTCAAAAAACCAAATGTATGCCTCATTGTTTTCTGATTCTGCTACACCAAAAGATAGAGGAAATATTTGATTGTTTGCATCCTTTGACACAGCAACAAATAGAACGCCACGATATTTTGACTTTAAAAACGTTGCGTCTACTGCAATAACAGGTCTACAGTAGGACCAACCAGCTATTGATGCTGCAGGAGCAAAGAACATGTACCAAAAACTGTACAGTGAAACACACACACAAAAAAATCACAAGAAACCTTCAGCACACAAGGGAGCCAAAATTGTTTACAAATAAACTAAAAAACATCAGCACAATTTTTCTTATGCTTACCGATTCTGCTCGTCTCTTTTAATGCTTGTGTATGTTCCTCAGTTTCTATGAACCATCATGTGTAGGTATGAAGGAAGAATCTGATAATTCTCTTCCGGTGTACCCCTTATGCAAGCAACAGTTTTTTGAATAGCGCGTCATGCCTTGTGATATCCAATGTCAATTCCAAATTTCTTTTTCATTTCATTTTCTACAAAAGCTGGTGTAACCTCTATCTTTTTGTCTCGAACATGTTCTAAAAAATTTTCACTTATAAAATTTGATGTAGCATGCCTCTGATCTGATTTTCTTGCATTAACTGAGCATTCATGGTTGTTATGATATTTTATCACTCTGAAAAGTGTGGAATTTTTTATTCTGGTAGCACGCACTATCCAACCACATTGCTCCTCAATGCATTTCAGCTCATATCTCTTTGAACATGATCTAACAGCAGTGAATTCAACCTTTTGGATTATCTCCAAGTTGTAGAAAAATTTAGTCATATTTTCCTTGTTCTCAAAAATTGATCCTACTCTTACTTCCTCGGGCAATGCATCATGGTTAAGTATTTTACATGGTGGGGATTCTTTCAGCTTTCTCCTCACTCTTTTTCTTGATTTCTTAGAGGCACTAGAATTTTCAGCAATCTCATCAACTGTATATGATGTTACCGGTATTAATTCCATATTTTCTTCAACTTCGTTGTCAATTTGCATTATTAGTTGTCCTTCTTCTACTTCCTCGTTGACAAACTGGTACGAATCTATGGGAGGAAGGGGTGATTGTTGTAGCATTCTATATTCTGAAGAAGATGAAGGTTGTTGCTCGTTGTTTACTACCACTATTGGCTGACATAATTCATGTTGATAATCAAAAAATTATTCTGAAGCAGCTATGTTATCAAGAGTTTGGTTGAATGTTTCAGGCTCTAAACAACCTATACCGTGAGGAATATGTTGTATTTTGTCTATGACAAAATGACAATTCTTGTAGGTTGAATCAGTTGAGAGCAAATGTATACAAGTACCGAGTTCTTCATCTGAAGTTACAAGCATACCTTTGCTTGTATTTAGTTTGATATCAAACCATATTTTTACAGAAAATCTGGTTGAATCAATATTTGTAACTTCAACAATTTTTTTCAGGAAAGAACTGAATGATACTTGATTACTAATAAGAACAATCTTTGTATCATGATCCAAGTATTTGAAGTCTGTAGTCCACCTCCCATTGAAATTAAGTACAACACAAATTGAACTCATCCTATAGAAGCATGTTTAGTGTCAAGTATTAGAATAAATAATTTAATTACGAAAAAAATCTGAAGGTTGAGAAAATGTACTGGAGAACAAAGATAATGAAAAATGTGATTAATGTAGGACAAAATTTAAGCACAAACTATATTTTTAACTTGAGCATGCATGAGAATGTTGAGCATGTTTAGTGTCAAGTATTAGCCTAAGTGTTTGCAAATAAAGTAAAGACTTTAGCTGAAACAAAGATAAAAACTTCAGCACATAGGGAGCGTAAGTTATTGAAAATAAGCTAAAAACCTTCGGCATATAGTAAAAAACTTCAGCACATGTGGGGGGAGCCTAAGTGTGGGTGCTGTGTGTGCCGAAGTTTTGTTCTGTGTGTGTTGAAGTTTTGTTCTTTGTGTGCTTAAGTTTTGTCCTTTGTGTGCTTAAATTTTGTTAATTGTGTGCTGAAGTTTTGTTCTTTGTGTGCTTAAGTTTTGTCCTTTGTGTGCTTAAGTTTTGTTGTTTGTGTGCTTAAGTTTTATTCTTTATGTGCTTAAGTTTTTTTCACCTATATAAACACGGTGTGCCTTGTGAGTTTATTCACTCAAACACAAATATTTAGCAGATTAAAAAAAAGACAGACAAATGGATGCTGTTATTAGAAAAATTGTTGACGAAATAAAACAAGATATAATTGAGGCTTTTGAGGTGAAGATAGATGAGTTGATAGAGAAGTATGACAGGGATTTGGAGAAGATAAAGAGAAAGGTTGATAAGCTTGAGATTGTTGTTTTGAATGTGTTTCTGCCATTTTTTTAAATATTATTTCTCTGTAAAACATGTTTAATATTATTTTTCTGTAATTAATATTAATAATTAAAAGAAAACTTCAACATATCTGCTGAAGTGTTTTGGAAAATGAACTAAAAATATCTTAATTAAGCATAAATAATTCGTTATTGAAAAACTAGAACTAAGCACATTAATCAATTCTTCACTGAAAATCACTGGTCTGAAGCACATTATCAGATTCGAAAACTTAAGCATAAACAATTAAGCACATTAATCAATTCGTCATTCAAAATCAATTAGATTCGAAAACTAAATTGCAGTACTTACATTTTTGATTTTGAATTTTTGAATTTCGTCTGATTCAAATTTCTGGTGTGGGAAGAGTAGATCTGAGAAGAGACGGAGTGATGGCGACGTATTTTGTGCGTGATGCAAATCGTAGAGTTTTTATATGTTTTGTCAGGGGTAGAATTGTCAAATTACTATCGATTTTTTGTCAGTTGGCTACCAAATCAATAATTTTAAAAAATAGGGTATAGGTTAAAAAGTATCACAAAAATAGGGTATGACTGCAAATCGCCCATCAAAGAGAAACACTTGGGTCGGGTCATTACGATTCGGAGGCTGACGTGTACATATGAGTTATGACTCCGGTAAAATATCCGAATAGATATCTTATCGTCAAGCTCTGCCAACTGAAGTCATTTTTTCCCACAACTATGAAGCTAACCGGAAGAAGAAGAAACTGAATTAATTGAAAATGGCCTTGTCGACGGCGAAATTCACAGAATTGCCACCACATTTGTTTTCCTCGTTTTCTACTCCTTCTACTCGACCTGCATTCTCTCTTTTCCTTAAACCCTTCTCATCTCTTCGCCGCACCGGCGGCAACACCAGAACCAACAACAGGGATCATCGGAAACCCTACAGAGATTCAAATTCCAGTTCTACCCCTTTGAAGTCCAAGCCAAACAAATCTCACTCTTCTACTTGGCTAAACAAATGGCCCAACACATCTCCTCCAGTAGAACATTCGTCGTCCAATTCTAGAACCTTCGATTCCAACACGGAAACTAGATACTTCGACGAGAACGCTAGTAGAGTAGGGACCACCGCCATCGAGAGGATTGTACTCCGTTTGAGAAACTTAGGATTAGGCTCTGACGATGAAGATGAAAATGAAGAAGAGGAAAATTCGAATTTGAATTCTAGTTCGGCAGTGCCGAGTATCGGCGAAGAAGAAAAATTAGGGGATTTATTGAAGAGAGATTGGGTTCGACCGGATATGATATTGGGAGAGAATGATGATGATGAGGGAGATGATACATTGTTGCCGTGGGAACGGAGTGTGGAGGATGGAGAGGTGGTGGAGGAGGAGCATAGGGGAGGGAAGAGGAGGACAGTGAAGGCACCAACATTGGCTGAGCTAACAATTGAGGATGAGGAATTGAGGAGGCTGAGGAGAAATGGTATGACTTTGAGAGAAAGGGTAAGTGTACCAAAGGCTGGGATTACAGGAGCAGTGTTGGAGAAGATTCACGATGCGTGGAGGAAGAATGAGCTGGTTAGGCTCAAGTTTCATGAGGTTTTGGCTCATGACATGAGGACTGGCCACGAGATTGTTGAGGTTGGTGAACTCAAATTTACTCGTATAGCATTATGTTGTCCCATTTTATGAAGCATACTTTCCCTTTTTTAGGTGGCTAAGAAAAGAACGACACCTTTCAATATTTAGAAATAATTTTATTTTAAACTTCTCATTTTAACTTTAATAAAGCGATTTATAGCCACACAAATGTCTATGACATGTTTAACCAAGAGTTTCAAAAGTCCGTGATTAGTCAAACACTGCCACATATATTGGGACGAAGGGAGTATCTGTTTCTATTTGTCTTGCATTCTTTTGGCATGAATTTGTTTGACACATTAGAATATTTCCAAACTTGTGTCCTAAAGATTGCTTGTATATTTTGTTCTACATATATTGTCCTTGTGCTGGCCAAGATTACATCCTATGGGATTAAACTTAAGTTCCAATTGGATTAGATAACACTTCTTAAACAATAATAGGAATCATCATTGTGATGAAGAAAGAGATTTATTCATATGTCTTGTTTCAGAAATGATATTGCTTTTTGACAGTAAATGGTCTCACTTAATTTAGAACAATGTTCATTATTTTTTAAAGGAATGAGTGCTATATAAGGATTCCTTATAGATGTAGAGTTACTTGAGTTTGTTTTGAAATATAATTATTATCTTGTTAGTAAAAAATACGATTATTATCTTGTTAAAGATAAATATTACAATTTTCGAGCAATTATCCATTAACCGTTGCAAGCAATTATGTCATTTAATTTATCTGAATATTGCATATGCTAGAAAAGGTGCAGTCCGCTTACTTCCTCTTTTTTCCGGTTGTCAGCGTCGAACAGGAGGGCTTGTGATATGGAGGGCTGGGAGTGTTATGGTGGTGTATCGAGGAAGTAACTATGAGGGGCCTTCTTCTAGATCTCGATCCGTGAATGAGGACGGCAATACTCTCTTTGTTCCCGATGTTTCCTCTGACAAATCTATTGCAAAAGACGGCAAAAGCTCTAATCCAGTTATTGAAAATCATAATCAAGTTCATCCTCATCGTGTCCAAAACATGACTGAGGAGGGAGCAGAATTCAATAGGCTATTAGATGGTTTAGGCCCACGTTATGAGGATTGGTGGGGTACGGGAGTACTTCCTGTTGATGCCGATTTGCTCCCCCTGACAATTCCTGGCTACAAAACACCATTCCGGCTTCTTCCTACCGGAATGAGATCACGCCTAACAAATGCAGAAATGACTAATTTACGGAAAATTGCTAAATCACTTCCTTGTCATTTTGCTCTCGGTAAATTTCAACCCTCTTAGTACAATTACAATTTTAGTTTTAGTGTGCCAACATGGGTTATCTTCCTGGTGTCCCTTTTAGGGAGAAATAGAAACCATCAAGGGCTGGCTGCTGCTATAATCAAGCTTTGGGAGAAGAGTTTAGTTGTTAAAATTGCAGTCAAACGTGGAATTCAGAATACAAACAACAAGCTGATGGCTGAGGAGTTAAAGGTGTGTTAGAATGTTTTGATATGATTTTATCCCAGATAAAAGAAATAGAAAAGAATGCTTATATGTTAGTTGCTTCTGTTAGTTACTTCTTTGAGTCTTTGTGTGATGCCATATGAACTGGGAAGTATTATTTATCTTCGTCAGAGGGGATTCCAATTTCATGAAATTAGGTGCTAAGGCTGTTAGTCATATCACCCAAGTTTTTTTTTACAAGTACTTCTAGAGAAAGTATTGGCCCCCACCTTATAAAAAAGGGAGAAAGTATTGGCTCCCACTTTGTGTTCTCCATTTCCTTTTTCCTTCTACAGAGACCACTGATTTAGTTCTAGAAAAAAGAAGAAAAAATTGATCCTGTTCATGTGAACCAGAAAAGTCGTTTGGAAAAGATGTTACAGAACTTTTGAGCCCTCCTGCCACTTCTTAAGTGCCATATTTATCCCATCATGGCTTGATACTTGACTGTACAGAATGTTTTCCCCACAAAGCTCACGCTCCGTATCCTGTCATATGTGATCTTGTAGCTCATCATAAGCTTCACACTACAAAGTGTTTCAGTAATCACCAATGAGTTATGGGTATGCCCTATTTTGGAATCACATATCAACTGATATCAGTTATACATATCAACTGATATCAGTTATATAGTGTTATGGTAATAGGCTTATGCAAGAATCTTGGAACTTCTTAAAATTATACCTTCTCTATAGTTGAATTTCATACGAGTATTCTTGCATGGACTTTCAGATATAAAGCTCCGTTTGTCCTGTTTTTACCTGAGACGTAGTGCTTCTATGAGAATTCTTGTACCGTATTGATGGGAAGTCTATGGTTTGTTGGTAAATAAGAGAAACTATGTCCATTTTTTTTTTGTGTGTGTGTGTGGGGTTTGGGGGTGGGGGGTTGTGTTGTAGAATAGTTGCTTAGAAAGTATAGCTCACTGAGCAGCACATAGTACTTGTATTCCTTTGAAATTGGATCCTTTGAGTATTACCGCTAACATATCAGCTGTATCTCAGAAATTAACAGGGGGAGTCCTACTTCTCAGAAACAAGTATTACATTATCTTTTATCGAGGAAAGGATTTCCTTCCACCTACTGTTGCGGCTGCTTTAGCAGAAAGGCAAGAGATAACAAAACAGATCCAAGATGTTGAAGAGAAAACGCGGAGCAGTCCTGCTGAAGCGGCACCATTGGGCACAGATGGACAGGCTGTTGCCGGTACTTTAGCCGAATTTTATGAGGCTCAGGCTCGGTGGGGAAGAGAAATATCTGCTGAAGAACGTGACAAAATGTTAAAAGAAGCAGCTAGAGCTAAGATTGCTAGAGTAGTCAAGCGGCTTGAACATAAACTTGAGCTTGTAAGTGTGTCTTTTCTTTTCACCTCTAATCTGAAAGCTCATCTCTTGAATGATAAACCATCTAAAAGTTTCTCACATTAGTTTTTTCCATGATAACACATTGCCTTTATTGCTCTTTATCATAGCATTCTGTTTCAACTGATTGTCGTTTTTGAATCCGTCAATTTCCTTTTTATGATTTTGAAGATCTTTTTTTTGGTGCGATCTAGGTGTATTGATACTATTCTAGCTTCGGAAAGTTTCAACTGATGAGCTATAGAATTCTTTAGATTTGTTGTCTTTGTCATTCTTCATTATGCCCTCATATTGTATAGGCTTTTATTTCTCCGAAATTTTCTTTTTCTTCTCTCTCTTTTTTTTTTTTTTTTTTTTGAAGAAGTAATGAGTTTTATAGAAAAAGGCATCAAGAAGATGCAAACCTTTCTTGCTTTCCTTCTTCTTCTTCTTCTTTCCGAGACGAGGGTCTATTGGAAACAGTCTCTCTACCTTCATTAGGCATCTCTACCTTCATTAGGCAGGGGTAAGGTATGCGTACAAACTACCCTCCCCAGACCCCACATGTTGGAAATATACTGGGTATGTTGCTGTTGTAATCTTTTTGGACTCTTTTGAGATTCAGATTTTTCTTCCTTCTTCTCCCCCCACCTAAATGTTTGGCTCTTCTGAAAATGTCCTGCCAAATTAATTTATTTTTTTATTCCCTTAATCTTGTTTCCAAGATTATTTTTACCTAGCCTTGTCTCAATTTTCATTTAGCCGTTCCTTTGTCTATCAAGTAATCGTTTTTATGTGGTGCGTAAACAGTCCCAGGCCAAGAAGCTTAAAGCAGAGAAGATTTTAGCTAAGATTGTGGACTCCTGGATTCCTGCTGGTCCTTCTGATGACCTGGAAACAATAACAGAGGAAGAAAGGGTCATGTACCGTAGAGTTGGATTAAGAATGAAGTCATACCTTCCACTTGGTGAGTTTTCATTGTTCTTGGACGTAAACAATAATTGTGGTCAGTCTGTTGATTACATCCTGTATTTAACTGAGAACTCATGTAATTACCTACCAGGTATTCGTGGTGTCTTTGATGGTGTTATTGAGAACATGCATCTGCATTGGAAACACAGAGAACTTGTAAAGTTGATATCAAAGGAAAAAGAACTCGCTTTTGTTGAAGAAACAGCTAGACTTTTGGAATATGAAAGTGGTGGGATTCTAGTGGCAATAGATAGAGTGCCAAAAGGTTATGCTCTTATTTTCTACCGTGGGAAGAACTATAGGCGGCCCATCAGCCTCAGGCCAAGGAACCTTCTGACAAAAGCAAAAGCACTAAAACGTAGAGTGGCACTACAGCGTTACGAGGTTTTTCATCTTACATGTCAGCTGTCCCATTAAAAAATGATGTTATCTCTCTTTTTATTGATAATCTGTTTGTTTTATCTGGCTTCCCAATTGCTGTCTTGTAGGCTCTCAGTCAGCATATGACCGAGCTGGAGACGTCAATAGAGCAAACAAAAAGGCAAATTGTAAGACAAAATCTGAGCTTGAATTATGCGTTCATGTAGTGCAGTTTGCTAATATACCCTTTGTTACCATTCACTTTCCTCTTGATTTGGGCTCTTTAATTATTCTGCCTGCGTGTCATTTATAATTAGATGTTTTCCTCCATAAAAAAGATCCCCAATTTTGCAAACATTTCAGGAGGCTTCTGACTCCAACTCTGTTAGCTTTTCAAAAAGATTAACTGAATCCCTTCTTTAGTAGTTTTTGCAAAGAAATATAGTTCAAATATTATAAGATAAAACAAATGTTCCCAAATTAAGATTGCCATCTCTTAGAAGGCCAAAATCCTAATATGTGGAATTTTCGTTCATCATTGTCTTGATGACACCCAATCTTATATGCTAACTGGATCTTCAGTGGGATATCTATTACCTTATTAAGAAAAAGATCATCGAGATATTTCATAGCTGTTAGGTACTATTGGAACTAGCACCAATAGGCTCTTGAAGATGTGAAAAATAGTCGCTGGAAAAACTGAGGTTGCTTTGTGAATTAAATTTGTTTTTGTAACATATTTGTAGCTACACTGTTTTCACTAGTATTTTTGAAGTTCAAAGTGCCTATTTCAACTGCTATACATGTTAGATAACTGAATCTTCTTCTTGTATGTCCATAGGGTGATGTTGGTAATGCAGACATCAATTCTAGCAACTTGGAGGTGCTTGATCAGTTCAATCATGTCTCAGAATTTTCCCAAGTTAGTGCACAACGATTTCTTTGGCTGTCTAGGAAAAATCTTGGAGGTTTCTTATACAATTGTCAAGAATTGTCTTTAACTGACCACTTAGCAGGGCTTCCTCTTGTCTTAACTGTTAATAGTTCCTTGAAGTGTGGGGAGGGAAGCTGGGAAGGGGTCCTCTCTCCCCCGGGGGGAGGAAGGGTGAACTTTTGTATTTCAGGAAGAAGGATCAAAATAACGAAATGCTTACCAGAAGAAAAGATCAAATTATAATGATTGCGGAATATTCATATTAACTTACTTTTTATTCGGTGTGCAGAGTGAAGACGAAGGTTCATCGCTGGAGTCTGATAGTGACGAGGATGAAGATCCTGAATGGGAAAATGATGATGATTCAGAATACTCCAGTCTCGAGGACAATGAAACAGGATAACAGCATTTCATGGCTAATTCCTTAAGAGGAACTGCATTATCATGGCCATAGTCCTATTGAGGTAATTGGTACCGTCTTATGCCTTCATTATTAAAACTATGCTTAACAGCTCTTATTCCTTAAAATAATAAATACATATTCAATATAACCTTATAAAACTTATACATTATTCTACCGAGTGAAAAAGGAAAAAGAAATGGCAGGAAGCGAAGAGATTAGAACTAGTTAGCTGGGGCACTTCTGACCCGGGAAAGTGTAATGATTCAACAGACCCAAAGAACAAGGAAATTATTTTTCGCTTCAATTCTAGATGCCGCTAACGGCATGAAATGTCTCAACTACTTGTTTGTATTTAAAACCTCATAATGCCCGTCATAACAATGTTATTGCTCTTTAGAATTGCTTCCAGCGTGGTAGTAGTCTTCAACTACAAGGTTTTACTCTTTGATATACTGGTCAAATCTTTTTAGAAGATGCCTAATATGTGAAAACTACTTAATTTAAGTGTGGGATATGCATTTAAAATTCACTACACTTTTTAACCAATGGCATGCTAACAGTGGCATTAACTTCCAGTACCTACTTTTATATTTGCAGATACACTGGAAATGAAAAAGAAACACATTAACCAAAAGTGATAAGAATTACTGTTTGGGTGCTACGACTCCCAGCTACAATAACTGCATGCTCATATTGACCAAGTATGATACTGTATCTTGCAGCCACAGCAATCATCTTCTGAGGTTTTGGATCATAATCTGAGGTTAATAAATCTCCCAAGTATTTGCTTATGGCCATTGATGGAGCCTTTGGATTACTGGTCGATTCAAAATTTGGGAGGGCTTCTCATCGTGCAATTCATCCAAGCTCAACTGGCCCGAATTGTACATTGACGGATTAGCTGGAGGGCTCGTCTGCTGGTGCCCAGACTTTACTATCAACTCATAGCTTTGGACCTTTGGTGAACATTGTAATGAGTGTAGATGTAATTGCTTTGTCAACCATTTTTTTTGGTTCTTCCAACTTTTGTAATTATTTTGCTGAATCATAGAGAAAACAATGAGAAGGATGCATCACATATCAAGGAAAAAAAAGAAGAGACCTGAAAAGATAACAAGAATAAGTTAGCCTTCCATTTTTAACTAGTACTAAAAGATTTTAGGTTTTCTACTGAATCTATAAGAAGAGAATCTTTGTGATTCCACTAAACTATAGAGACAACTTTTGTGTGGTTCCTACTTCTTGAGACACTCATCTCATCTTTCAGGGCATAAGTGCAAATGACAACTGCAATTAATTTTTTTTATCAAGAATGTGACGGTGAAGATTTGTTTTCAATGTGCACCGAGCAGAACTGAGTATCAGAGAGTTAACAGGACCAAGGAATGAAAGGCTTTCTTCAGATCGCAAATTTTATTCGCTATTGTCCTAGGAACTTTATTATCCAAGGGCTTTGTTGTGCTTTTAGTTTCTAGGATCGCTAAGGATAAAATGAAATTTAATCACGTCAAACATTATGTATGGTCTGAGGTTTTGATGTTATGGCAAGTGTCATATAAGAGCTTAAAGTTAGGTTTTATTATAGAATTAATTTACAGAACACAAATGACACTGCCGTGCGACAACAAGCTGAACCAAGTGAACATATGTGAGAGAGTCTTCTACATGCCTTAATATTTCGTAAAATGGATGTTTTCAAGTACATGTAACAATTCATGCTGCTTTCTCAATGATGCCGCTAATTGCTGTCTACCTAATGATTTTACAGCGGGGCTAATGAAATCAAAGTGGAAGCATCTCACTATCGCGCCTTTACTTACCGATCATAAGGTTACTATGAAAAAGAAGAATAATATCTTTGTCTTCAGTATGGATATCAGACTGAAAGGGGGGGGGGGGGGGGGGGGGGGGGGGGGGGGCGCGACA
>ML298018.1:0-57425 GCA_005239495.1 Nicotiana undulata | reverse complement strand
GGCGGTAGGAGGAGCATGAACCAACCGGTTACATTGTTATGCACCAACCTCCATATGTCATGAAAATTACTAAATAGGTTTACAATTAGATCAGCATCCATAGACATGAATGTCTGAATTTCCCCTTCACTTTTGATCTCTCGGGCACTAGGTACTGCTCTTACGCGACTATACTATTTCGCAATTGTATACGGCTAAAATAGGGGAAGTCTAATTTTAAGGCCTTTGCAGCATTTCGAGTCCGATTTCGAAGGCCTCATAGCAGAGTCTGAGGCTCGACCCCCGAAGTGCCCCCCTCGAGAAGTTATATTGAAGACTCGTCGCAGCACACCTCGAGGCAGCATGAAAATCGATGACCGTCATGGAAAGGCGGGAAATTCCCAAGGGCACGTGGTTATAACTGACAAGATCTGCAAGAATAGTACGGGTCCGTACCGAGCCATTATACTGCTGTACCAATAGCATTTCTTTGTCATAATTAGGCATGTACTATGTTGTGATTTCTCCATCCTATATAAAGAGGCCCCCTGTTCCAGCTAGCTCGAGGCCCAACCTTGTGACAACATTGGTTTGCATATCTTACTTTTCTCACTCACACTTAGCATTTCTTATCAATCAACTAGTATTAAAATAAATCACATATTTTTAGAACCACAAAATCAAATATAATTGTTAATACCATTTTCAAGGTAAACAATATGGCGCCCACCGTGGGGCTAAAAATAATAGTGATTGTTTTGGTGCTAAAAACGCAAGTTATTTTCACACTTTTTCTTGTCCAAGAATCTTTGATTTCAGGTAAAAAAAAATGTCTAACTCAGTGAATGCACACGAAAACAACGGTCTTAGATTTCATGGAGAGAAAGGTGCAACTGCCTCAGGCGCCAGTGTACCACTGCAAAACCCTGGGGTGGCGCCAGCGCAAATCCCCGTCAATGTGGGCTCACGCAACGCTCATCATGTCGATGTAAGCTCTCATATCGACGGAAGTGTGCGCGGAGGAGACCAACATGAAGCGCAGAGAACTCCTGCTCGGGAGGAAATGGAAATTAGCCTACAAGTCATTTTTGAGATGCTACAAGCACAACAAGTAGCTATTGTTCAGCTGCAGAGTCAGCAGAAATCTCCAACCACAGCGGTACCGAAAATGGCTCCTCGAGTCGAGCTGGCACCCGAGAGATCGAGCAACAACGGGTCAGCAGCAGACCCCGCTATTATGAAGATGCTTGAGGACCTTACTAAAAGGATTGAATCAGGAGAAAAGAAGATAATGGCTAACGATAAACATGTGGAGACCTATAACTCGAGGGTCGATCAGATCCCGGGTGCACCCCCAATTCTGAAGGGTGTAGATTCAAAGAAGTTCGTGCAGAAACCATTCCCACCGAGTGCGGCTCCAAAGCCCATTCCGAAGAAGTTCAAAATTCCCGATATCCCAAAGTATAACGGGACCACGGACCCTAATGAGCACATTACCGCTTATACTTGTGGTGTAAAAGGGAATGACTTAAAGAATGACGAGACTGAATCCGTCTTGCTTAAGAAATTCTGAGAAACACTGTCAAAAAGGGGTCCATGATGTGGAATCACAACCTACCCCCGAACTCGATAGATTTGTTTTCCATGTTGGCAGATGCTTTTGTGAAGGCGCACGCCGGTGCCATCAAGGTTGCTACAAGGAAGTCTGACGTCTTCAAAATCAAACAAAGGGAGAACGAGATGCTAAGGGAATTTGTATCTCGCTTTCCGATGGAGAGAATGGAATTATCACAGGTCTCTGATGACTGGGCACGGTAGGCCTTCGCTCAAGGCTTGAACGAACGAAGCTCGATAACTTCGAAGCAGCTAAAGCAGAACTTGGTTGAGTATCCCGCTGTGACTTGGGTAGATGTACACAACAGATATCAATCGAAGATCAGGGTCGATGACGACCACTTGGGAGCCCCCTCTGGCTCAGTATATCCAAGCATGCTCCTAGCAAAGGAATCAAGGTCTACAAAAAGGGAGTTGAGATCAAGCAAAGAAAGGTATCAGTCGTACATCAAAGATCGAAGAGACACTTCGAGGCGGAATATACCTCGAAATGATTAGGGAGTAGATCGAGGCCAAAATTCCCGGGGAATCATTAGCAAGACCGGGTTTGACAAGCATTCGAGGCCAACGGAAGCACCCCGATTGTCGGATTACAACTTCAACATCAATGTCTCAGACATCGTATCAGCTATGGGTAAAATCAGGGATACCAGATGGCCAAAGCCTGCACAGTCATATCTTGACCAAAGGAATCCCAACTTGATATGTGAATACCATGGCATTCACATTCATAGGACCGAGGATTGTAGGCAGCTCCGAGAGGAGGTGGACCGGCTGACCAACGAAGGGCACCTTCGAGAATTCCTCAGCAATCGAGCCAAGAACCACTTTCGAGAAAGAGAGGCGAACAAAAATAATGAACCAGAAGAACCTCAGCACATCATTCACATGATCATCGGAGGAACTGACATCCCATAGGGACCCATGTTCAAACGAGCCAAAGTATCCATCACAACAGAAAAGCAAACTCGGAGTTATATACCCGAAGACGCTCTTACATTCAGAGAAGAAAACATCGAGGCCTTGTCCCAACCACATAATGATGCACTAGTAATTTCTTTTCAATAACGTTCGAATTAAACATGTGCTCGTGGATCCAGGTAGCTCGGCCAACATAATCAGGTTGAGAGGTGGTGGAGCATCTCGGACTGCTCGATCAGATCATTGCCACCTCTCGAGTCCTCAATGGATTCAACATGGCAAGTGAGACAACGAAGGGGGAGATCATCCTCCTAGTCAACGTGTCCCGTACAATTCAAGACACCAAGTTTCATGTCATCAAAGGTGACATGAGGTACATCGCCTTACTTGGAAGACCGTGGATACACAGCATAAGGGCGGTACCATCGACTCTTCATCAGATGATGAAGTTCCCAACCAAGGATGGTGTAAAAACGGTGTATGGAGAGCAGTATGCAGCAAAAGAGATGTTCGGGGTACACGACATGGAACCAACATCAACTCTCCCTGTTTCGGATAAGTCAGAAAATAGGCTAACCCACGAGGAACAGGTGGTCCATGAGCATCCGAACGAGGATGACGAAGAAGACTTCCTGACTCCTAGAACCTTTGTTTCCCTAGAGGAGTCGGATGCAACAAAATCGAAGGTCGAAGAAATCGAACACGCCGTCTTGATCGAGAATCCTCCAGATCGAAAGATATACCTGGGAACAAGATTAACCCCCGAACTCAGGAAAGAACTCATCTAATTTATTATTAACAACATTGATTGCTTTGCTTGGTCCCATTTAGACATGACATGGATCCCGCCGGAAATAATCACCCATCGACTAAGTGTCGACCCTAGGTTCAAACCGGTGAAGCAGAAAAGGAGGCCTCGGTCCGAGGTAAAACATGCGTTCATCAAAGACGAGGTAACAAAACTTCTCAAAATAGGATCAATTAGGGAGGTGAAATACCCCGAATGGTTGGCTAACGTAGTAGTGGTTCCCAAAAAGGGAAATAAATTAAGAATGTGCGTAGATTATAAAGACTTGAATAAAACATGACCTAAAGATTCATTCCCATTTCCCAACATAGATCTCTTGATCGATGCCACGACCGGCCACGAGATCCTCACTTTTCTCGACGCCTACTCCGGGTATAATCAAATTCAAATGAACCCAGAGATAGGGAAAATACTTTGTCATCACGAAGTATGGTACATACTGCTATAATGTAATGCACTTCGGGCTAAAAAACGTAGGAGCCACATACCAATACCTAGTTAATAAGATGTTCGAACGTCAAATAGGCCAGTCTATGGAAGTTTACATTGATGACATGCTAGTTAAGTCCTTGTGCGCAGAGGACCATTTGAATCATTTGCAGGAAACATTCGATATCCTTAGAAGCTACAACATGAAGCTCAACCCCGAGAAATGTGCCTTCGGAGTAGGATCGGGCAAATTTGTAGGCTTCATGGTGTCGAATAGGGGGATTGAGATCAACCCCGACAAAATCAAGGCCATTGAAGAAATCACAGTGGTGAACAATGTGAAGGTCGTACAGCGGCTGACCGGGTGGATAGCGGCTTTTGGCCAATTCATATCGAGGTCGTCAGATCGGAGTCATCATTTCTTCTCCTTACTCAAGAATAAAAACAGCTTTGAGTGGACTCCGGAATGCCAACATGCCTTAGAGGAATTAAAGCGGTATCTCTCGAAGCCACCTTTACTCCACACCCTGAAGGAAGATGAAACTTTGTACTTGTATCTGGCCGTATCCGAAGTAGCGGTGAGTGGTGTGTTGGTTCGGGAGGAACAAGGTACGTAATTCCCAGTTTATTACATAAGTCGGACTCTAGGAGATGGTGAAACCAGGTACCCACACTTAGAAAAATTAGCTCTTCCATTATTAAGTGTATCTCGAAAATTAAAACCTTATTTTCAATGCCATCGTATATGTGTTTTAACAACATACCCTCTTCGAAACATCTTGCACAAGCTTGAATTATCGGGCAGATTGGCCAAATGGGCCATCGAGCTCGTAGGGAATGATATCGAGTACCAACCTCGGACAACTATCAAGTCCCAAATATTGGCGGACTTCGTGGCCGACTTTACGCATGCTCTCGTGCCCGAGGTAGAGAAAGAACGCTTGCTAAAAATGGGTACATCATCGGGGGTATGGATCCTATTCACTGACGGTGCCTCGAACGTGAAAGGGTCCGAGCTCGGCATAGTTCTGAAACTGCCTACGGGAGGCATGATTAGACAATCCATAAAAGCTTCGAAATTGACTAACAACGAGGCCGAGTATGAGGCTATGATTGCAGGTCTCGAGCTGGCCAAGAGCCTAAGAGCGGAAGTCATCGAAGAAAAATATGACTCCCTTATGTCAACCAGGTAAATATGAGCTTCGAGGTTCGAGAAGATAGGATGCAAAGATATACTTAGACAAACTTCAAGTCATATTGCATCGCTTCAAAGAATGGACTCTGGTCCACATACCTCGAGATCAAAACAGCGAGGCCGATGCACTCGCAAGCCTGGGATCGTCCGCCGAAGAAGATGACATACTCCCAAGGGATGTTGTACAACTATCCAAGTTGGTGATTGAAGAAGGCCATGCCGAGATCAACTCAACAAGTCTAACATGGGATTGGAGGAACAAATACATCGACTATTTGAGAAACGGGAAGCTGCCCACGGACCCAAAAGAATCGAGGTCCCTTCGAGCCAAAGCAACTCGATTTTCACTTGACGAGAATGGAACACTATATAGGAGGACCTTCGACGAACCTTTAGCAGTATGTTTGGGGTCGGGGGACACCGATTATGTTCTTTGAGAAATCCACGAGGGCACTTGTGGAAATCATTCTGGCACCGATTCTTTAGTTCGAAAGGTGATCAGAGCAGAATACTATTGGGACAACATGGAGAAGGACACCAAGGAATTCGTTCGAAGGTGTGATAAATGCCAAAGGTTTGCACTAATGATTCACCAACCCGGTAAATAACTATATTCAGTTTTATCACCGTGGCCGTTCATGAAATGGGGGATGGACATCGTTGGCCCCCTACCAACGGCTCCAGGTAAAGCTAGATTTATTCTGTTTATGACTGACTTCTCGAAATGGGTGGAAGCATAGGCCTTCGAGAAGATAAGAGAAAAAGAAGTCATTGACTTCATCTGGGACCACATCATATATCGATTCGGGATCCCTTCCGAGATTACATGTGACAATGGAAAGCAGTTCATCGGCAGCAAGGTGACGAAATTCCTCGAAGATCAAAAAATCAAGAGGACCCAGTCAACACCCTACCACCCATGTGCAAATGGACAGACCGAGTCCACGAACAAGACCATCATTCAAAACTTGAAAAAGAGGTTAGAAAATGCGAAGGGTAAATGTTGAGAGATGTTGCACAAAGTACTATGGGTATATCGAATGACTTCGAAGTCAAGCACAGGAGAGACACCGTTCTCTTTGGTATATGGGTCCGAGTCTTTGATACCGGTCGAGGTCGGGGAACCAAGCGCCAAATTTCGACATGCCACTGAGGACTCAAACAACGAGGCCATGACTACAACCATCGAGCTATTACATGAAAAGCGAGAGGATGCACCAGTCCAAATGGCCGCCTAAAAACAAAGGATCGAAAGATACTATAATAGGAGAAAAAACATCCGACACTTTGGAGTCGGGACTTAGTCCTAAGGAAAGTCAACCTCAACACTCGAAAACCAAATGAAGGGAAGCTAGGCCCTAGCTGGGAAGGACCATATCGCATCCTCGGAGTAGTAGGCAAAAGGTCCTACAAACTTAGCACCATGGAAAGCGAGAAACTACCAAGCAATTGGAACATATCGATGCTCAAGCGCTATTACAGTTAAGGTACAAATTTCCCCCTTCTCATTTATGTTTCATGCTGACTTATTACAGGTGTTCGATTCAGAAGAGTCGAAGCACCCTTCAACTCAAAGACCTTGGGTTTTAAAGCATGTGTTGCACTCTTTTTCCCTTAGCTTGGGTTTTATCCCAAATGGGTTTTACCGACAAGGTTTTTAACGAGGCAACATCTATATGCTACCTAAGGAGAACTCAATAAGTATTCAAAGTTTCTTCTCAATCAGCCTCGAATATTGGGGGGGCATCACCCTCGGAGGTTATCTTTTCGAAAGAATCAAGTTATGCCTAAGAGGGCCTCGATTGGAAACTATTGTATTGGGCCAAACGGTCAAATGAACCGTGTCCGTGTAGAACAATCGAGCCTCCGAAGGCAAAAACATGTACACATATATCAAGTAATCGAAGAAGCCTCTTTTCTTGTCAAAACACTTTGAGCCTCAAAGAAGTTATTACTTTCACGCAAAATGGCTCAAGGGCCAAAAATCCTCGAATGCTCGGGGACTGTCATCGACAGTCAGCTCATCGAAGCCATCAAAAACTCGAATTCGTAAGACCTCAATGAGGAAACTTCGAGCTCTTAAGACCTCAGTGAGGCAACATCGAATCTATAAGACCTCGACGAGGCATGACCAAATTTATAAGACCTCAATGAGGCAACATCAAACTTATAAGACCTCAATGAGGCAATACCGAGTTTATAAGACCTCAACGAGGCATACTAGAATTTATAAGACCTTAAAAAGGCATAACCCCAATATAAAGGCCAAATCTATATATTCGAACTTGTAAGACCCCTAAAAAGGCATACCCTCGATATAGATGCCAAGGTCACCTCTCTCAGGGACTAAAGGCTACAGCCAAGCATAAAGACTTCGATCGAATTAAAAGGCTACGACCAAATTAACACGGCTCGAAGACGTTCGACTTCCGCCATAAAGGCCTTCAAATACTTCGAAAAGAACTGGTTAATTAGGCTACCCTCATCATAAGCAAAGGAGCTTCGATAATATCAGCTTCGAACAATAAAAAGGCTTCAAAACAATCAGCCTTCGATGAAAAGGCTTCGAAAAACCAGCCTTCGAGAGAACCTCCCGAGGTACTCAGCGATCGTCACATATCAACTCATAATCGAGGTTCTCGTTTGAGCTGTCGAAGAGCCGGACGAATAAAAAACATGCCAAGGCATAATCAAAACTTCAAAAGTCTTTAGCCAAAATGAGGAAAAACTATAGCCATATTAGTGGTCGCATCGACCCAATCTAGAAAAATCCTAAGGGCCAATGTGTAAGAGCCTAAGGGCCAACCTAAAGAGCCTTAGGGTCGATAGCCCCGAGTCGAAATTTGACTTGAGGATTGAACCCCAAACGGTCAAATGCTATCGATTATTCATCGAGCATGAAAATTTAAGGGGTTTATATTATAAGTCCGACACATCAGACTGATTATCGACAAACATCAAAGTTTATTCCAAAAAGAAAAGGAAATACAAGAAGTGACGAAAAACAAATATCCTTTTATATATAATAAGGGTTCACAAAAGCATGTTTACAAAGCTCGCGCTCAGAGACCTTGCATAAAAAAGAAACAAACAGAAACCTAATCTTCCGCCGGGGGCACTTGACTGGATGAAGATCCCTCGGGAGTTATTCCTTCAACGCCCTGTCCCTCGGCCCCCAGGTCTTCAGCGACTCTTCCCCCTCGGGGACTCCGTCTTCATCTTTGTCATCTCCTGAGCCACTGCCCGAATCATCATCAGAATTAAGAAGGGCCGCCGATTCCTCTTCTAGGGCCCTCACCCTTTCAATCTCGACTAAAAGATCGAAGCCCCCTACTTATGCCTCCTCGAGAGCCTCTCTCCGATATTTTAATCGAGCATGTTCGAGAGCTCGGGTCAGCTTAAGGTCGGCCTCTTCAGATACCTTCTTGGATCGATAATTTGCAGCATCAACATCTTCACAGTACGAGGATATAAGCGAATCAGCTTCGGACTTAGCTGCAGATAACGCAGCGCCCGATTCAACATGAAGATCCCTATACTTGCAACATTCTGCCCTTGCATCCTGAGGATGATGCTCAGCCAAAGTTAACTTCTCTTGAAGAACATATTTCTTAGAGGCTGCCTCATCCACACGCTGCTTGAGTCCAAGGATCTTAGTATCCCTGGCTCTAAGCCCCTCTCTCATCAGGGCATCTTTCTCCTTAAGCTGCAAAAGTCAATCCAAAGGTATTAAATGCCGAAATTGGACAAGCCTGAAAATAAAAACATACGAAGAGTATATGACCTGCTCAACAAGATTGGCCCATTCTCGAGACACCGTTTCCAAACGAGCTCAAAGGTCATGCAATTCTTCCTCCTTTTGGCGAAGAGAGCTCTGAACTCGTCCACCTCCGATGATAGCCTCCTACACTCTTCCTCATAATGGGTCAACTCAGCTTGAGACTTAGCAAGGCCTGATTATAAAGCACTATGGCCTAAAAGCATAAAAGAAGGAAATCAGAAAAATGAGGATCGAAGCTCAAAGCACAATCGTTGAAAGATTACCTGTTTGTAGAGCTTATCGGCTTCCTTGAAAATGAGCGAAGCATCAAGATCGGGGATTGCTTCAACCCTAGTGAAGTACCTTTCAAACACATCATTCTCCGCGAGGGATGCCCCCACGTCGGGAGTCTCCATATTGCGAGCATCCCGTACTTCTCTAGGAGAGAATGTCAGACCCGGCGGAGAATCACCTACGTCAATAACCCCGGCTGGATCGATCGGGGACTTCTCTTATCTTCGGGGAGCTTCAGAACTGGGCTCCCCGAGCTCATCTACCGAGTGCCCCTCGGCTCGGGAAATGTTTTTACCGTCAACCGGCTCAGGGACTCCGTCTGACCCACCCTCGAGAATCTCTTCAGCTCGAGGTAGGGCAACATCAACAATTTCTGGTTCAGAGGTCCTCGACTCAACATCCGTCAGTTCAGCAAGCTTTACGCTTCCTCTTCCCCCAAGTACTAGCGGGGTGTAGCACTCCTCAAATCTATAAAGTTTTAATACCCGCTAAATATAGAATTTAATTTTTATAATCTTAAATTATACTTCTATTACGGATTAATTTATATATATATATATATATATATATATATATATATATATATATATATATATATATATATATATATATATATATATATATATATATATATATATAATTAGGGGGAAAAATTAATAATTTTAATATTATAAATTATTAAAAGTGGGTATCATTAATTATTAGTTAAGTGAAAAAAAAAACAAATAAATAAGAAAAGAAGAAAAGAAAAAGGGAAGAAAAAAAAATAGAGTGGGACCTGAAAGCCCATAAAGGGCCTGTTGGAATTTAAAGGAGTACATCCTTTGATACAAAACAGAACAGAACTCTCTGTTGTACGAAGAAACCCACGAAACAGAGAAGCAAAATTCATCCAATTATTTCACGCAGGCAACACGAAAATTCTAGGCTTCTTTATTAATAACTGGTTCTTGAACACAGGTAGGTAAATTTTTCTATTCTTAACTATCCTACAGTATAAGAATTGTATAGTAATCTCCTTCTTCCTCTATATCAACAATAGATTTCATGTTTATGGGTAAAACTTTAAAATTGATTAAATGCATTGGTTATTGTAGAATCGATTGTTTGACTGGTGTCAATTGGACTGGGGCCTACGTATTGGCTCGAGAAGTTTTGAGGTGAGTTGATATAACCCTTTACTAAAGTGGTTTAACTCACAAAAGCACGCCTACAAAGTGTTTGATGAATTGTTTAAAAGAATTTATATGTACTTAATTGGGGCAAGTAAGTATCTACTAGCTTAGAATTATTTTCTAGCTAAAGTTTAGATGATTATTTTGATATATTTGAATAAAATTTCAGACTTTTGCATTATTCTTATATGCTATTTTCATGTTAAAAATTCATGAAAAGGCAAGGATGTTTAGAAATAATTTCGAATGTTTATTTCATTCATATGGCATACCTTACATTTAAGAATTCTAGAATAAGTATGTTTGAAAGATTTAGACTTGAAAATCACAAGAAGAAGTTTTAGAAAGAAAAGGTTTTTGGGAGTATCCTTTATTCTGAGAAGGGGTCATCGTCCAGGCCGAGGGTCCTGACCAAGGCGTTGATTTCCTGAAACTACTTGTGCCAAAGTGGGGAGCACACGAGCTGAGGGTCTCGTTGCTGAGAATTTACTTAGCCATGCTAAGGGTACGATACACGAGTGCGGAGAACCATGAAGCGAGTGGCACCTCGTGGATTGGGCCTATTCGATCAGGTTGGGATCGAACCCGTGCCGATCACACGGTGACTAAGACAGAAATATGTCAGGATAGTTGGAACTCCCAAAGTATAAAGTGTAGTAATTTTTTTAGAAAAAGAAAATAATTTCTTTTAGAATATTCGTAAGCTTCTATCATGTAATTATTTTAGATTCTTATAAGCTTTATGTTTTACATGCAATTTAGAACCCTTGCTCGTAATGTATATGTTATTAAAGTTTCGTCCTTGTTGTTGAGACTCACTGAGTACAATGGATGGTACTAACGTTCTCTTTTGGGAACCTACGTTGGTCTGCGGTACGACGTAGGAACCGGTTTTGCAGGCGAACAGACTACGGGTTAGGACTTTCATCTCTTCCAGTGTTATCGGTGAGCTCCGCTTTTGTTCGTGGAGTACTCCCTAGAGTTATCTTCATTTACTTATTTCTTTGTTTATTAGAGAACTGGCCTGGAATCTCATGTCCTGAGCAGTGCGTCAGTTTATCAGTAGAGGCTTCATAGACACAGTCTTTGGGTTAAGATTCATATTTATTTTTTTATAATAACTTAGTAGTATTTCATTTTTTTTTACGAATAAAGTTTTGGAGTTGGTTTATTTTAGATATTTAAATTAATCAAAAGTATTTTGTTATAAGTATTTTCTTATTGCATATAAAGTTTGAGATTATAATAGATTTGACAAGCGCAGATGGTTCGCTCGGTCATGTTTAGTGATTGGGTGCCGGTCTCGGCTTGTTTAGAAAATGGGTCGTGACACGGGGAGTCATCTTTCTCTTGGCCCTCAACTCGAAGGCCCTCTGCCACTTTCGAAGTCAAGGCCGCTGAGTCGACCTTAGGCTTTTGCACTTTAGCCTTCTTCGGCTTCGAGGGCTCGGTCGGCGATTTCCTCTTTCTCTTCTTCTCCTTATTGGGTTTTGGGGTATCTGCTTCCCCGAGCGGTGCTTCTCTCATCAAAGAGGCCTCTCCTAGGCCTGCACAAAGCACAAAGCATAAACACAAGAAATGAGAGTACATTCTAGGGATATCTCTTTTAAGGAGCACAAGTACGGCAGGAGTATAACCTCACCATGGTTTTTAGCTTCCCATCAGGCCTTGGCCAGATCGCGCCACACGCGCTTAGTATACGGGCAGGTCGAATCGAGCTGGCGAACCTAGCCCGAGAGATCCTTAACCGCGCTAGGGACCACACGACAACTGCATCATCAAAGGAAGTTAGTTCGAGGGGAGGATGGTCCAAAGGAAAGAGAAAATACTTAATCAACATATTCACTTACGATTCATATTCCATTCCTCGGGGAATGGCTTCCTTTCAACAGGGATCAGATCCGAGGTTCTAACTCGGACAAAGCGGCTCATCCACCCTCTGTCTTTTTCCTCATCGAAGCATGCAAAGAAGACCTTCGAGGCCCGACGTTGAAGCTTAATCAAGCCACCTCGATACAGTCGGGGGCTGTACATTCTAATCAGATGGTCGAGGGTAAAAGGCATCCCCTCGATCATGTTCGTAAAGTACCTAATCATGTAGACAATGCGCCAGAATGATGGATAGATTTGGCCGAGTGTCACCCGATATTGTCTACAGAAATCGAGGATCACAGGGTCTATGGATGGCAGAGATGGTTCCACCGGACCTAAAGTAAAAGGATATGTATATACGCTAAGGAAACCGGCTTTATGTGTTGTTATGTCTTCCTCACGAGAAGGAATCTCCACTTGTACCGCCTCCTCCCAGCGGCAATCAGCCTTCACCTTCCCAATGTCGGTTATCAAGCTAATGTATCGGGACATGGGTTCGCACCGCCCCGATTTCGAAGAAGGCTTATCAACCTTGAAATCGAAGGACGTTTCACAGGGTCCGGGGATGCACTCCTCAATACGAGGAGGTACTATTGCCTTGCTCTTAGACGAGTGTGAAGATGAAGAAGCTTTATCATCTTGGGGAACGATTTTAGAGGTCTTCGCCATTTTTGCTGAAAGATTTCAGAGGAAAAGAGAAAAACTGGATGAGAGACGAACACAAGAAAGAAGTAAGAAAAGTTGTTGAAGGTTTGAAGATATGGTGAAAGGTTAAGGAGTGAAGGATTGGAGTATTTACAGGGGCCAGCCGTGCACGTTGGAGAAAGCCAAAAGACGGCTAACTGTCGTAATCAATTCGAGGCTATTCAAGAGTCGCGCGAACGTGCCTTTTGATCATCCCCTCTGTCACATCAATCGCTTACATGGCATAATTGACGCAATGATGGAGGCATTGAAGAGTTGAGGAATTCAAATCGTTCCTTGTCATTTCATTCCAAGAAATGCGAGGACTATCTGTATATGACTAGAATAGGGGAAGTCTGATTTTAAGGCCTTTGCAACATTCCGAGTCCGATTTCGAAGGCCTTATAGCAGAGTCGGCTCGACCCCCGAAGTGCCCCCTCGAGAGGGTATATTGAAGACTCGTCACAGCACACCTCGAGGCAACATGAAAATCGATGACCTTCATGGAAAGGCGAAAAATTCCCAAGGGCACGTGGTTAGAACTGACAAGGTCTGCAAGAATAGTATGTGTCCGTACCAAGCCATTATACAGCTGTACCGATAACATTTCTTTATCATAATTAGGCATGTACTATGTTGGGATTCCCCCTCCTATATAAAAAGGCCCCATGTTCCAGCCAGCTTGAGGCCCAGCCTTGTGACATCATTGGTTTGCATATCTTACTTTTCTCACTCACACTTAGCATTTCTTATCAATCAACTAGTAATTAAAAAAATCACATCTTTTTAGAACCACAAAATCAAATATAATTGTTAATACCATTTTCAAGGTAAACAACAATCTCATATTTGAGTTGCATTAAACAATGCAACATGCAAGTCACAACAGACGCAAAAGAAAGAGGAAAGGGTCCAAAAGATGACATATATGCACCAAAGGAGATCCACCAACACCTATAAGCAACATTTATGATTTGCTGACCACATGACAGGAAACCCTAATTGAGCTAGGAAAAATAACCTTAACCCCCCCCCCCCCCCCCCCCCCCCCCCCCCCCCCCTCCACCACCACCATTGAACTAGGGGTGCACGGGATATGCAGTAAAGTCAATTAGGCAGACAATGATATTCCAATTTCTTCGCAAAATTGTCTTTTGCAGCACTTGCTTCTAATAACGGAGCATTTGTTGCAACTGAAACACTTGATTCCTTTGCTCTGGAGGTAGCATGTTAATCTGTTCCGGGGTCAGACTCCTTACTTGCTGAAGAAGTGCATTCTCCATCTCCGGACTCAGCTGCACATCAACAAGATTAACTTATTATTGGACTGAAACAGAAAGTAAAATCAACAGTCATTTCTAAAACTAAATAACTGAATAATAGGACTGCAGATATTACTGCTGCCGGTCTAGAAGGCTGATTGCTAGGGGCCATCTGGCCCGGGAATGGTGGTGGTCCTGGGAGATGTGTTTCTGATGTATTCTCTGGTAAGCTCGGAATCCGAGGAGACACTCGATCTGCTTGCTTTGAACTTCCAACTTGATGGAATTCTGGTCTCAAATGTGAACCTCCCATCTAGATATATGCACATACAAAATGCATGTTAATTCCTATGACGATAGCCGACATATAGTAAAGAGAAATAGAGTTAAGAATTCTCTTCAAAAAATAGACACCAAAATTATCGTGCGTTCTGGACCGTTACCGGAACTAACATATAACATTGCTATTGGAAACACCATGTTACAAAAAGGAGATTTAGGAATGGATAACAAGCTATACTTCGTCAAGGTTTGAACTTTATTGAAGATATACTAAAGTATATAAGGTGGGCCAGTAGTTTCAAAAGGCCAAATAGATTAAAAATATTTGATGGTCAAACAATAACACTGACAATTGAAGTCAAAATAGAATAGTTAGTTTGGGCCGGAGCCCGGAGGGACCAAGGGAGTTGGAATGATTTGCAATTTAAAAGAAAGTCGGTAACCCAAAATTTTCAAAAGAAAGCAGTACCCGTAAAACTTCATTCACGTGCTAAATGACCAATAATAGAATGCTAACTGTGGAGGAGTATAGCGTACCTTTATCCCTATTAGCCATGTTTATTCAAGACTGAAAAACCCTCTACGCCTATCCTACTTTACAATCCGCATAACTACCGATCATGACATAAGACATATTTAACACAGATAGGTAGAAAATCTTAAACACAGCAAAATTGGCGCGGAACTCATGCATTGGTTTAGAGGTAACTATTAAGTGGTACTTAAAATTTAACAATAGTCCGTCCTTATTAGAATTGACCAAGTTTAGCAGACCAAGTAACAGAATGATCCAGCTTACATGGCCAGGAAGACCAATCAAAGATAGAAATAGCATAAAGTTTCGGATACGTAGAGTTTAAAAACTACGGCACCTGATACAGCGACTGAGGTGGCAGCTGACTTGGAACTGGTGGTTGTCCCGGTAGAAAAGAAGGTCCCATGCTTGCCGGAGGCCTCAGCGCAGGCTGAGTGATAAAAGGAAAATTTATATCTTATGCAGGAAGGAAACCTTAATTCACTAAAGGCATAATGCTCACATGATAAGCAGGCTGTGAATGATGGTGGTGCTGAGTTGCTCCAGATTGAGAAAAACCAACATTGGGCCCCATGTGAGGTTGAACTTGATGGGGGAAGGGTTGCATTGGTGGTCTCACTTGTGGCGGTAGCTGTGGTTGCATAATGAGGTGTTGGTTGCCACTAGTTTGCATTGGTTGTTCCAACTGGGAGGATGCCGGAGGCATTTGTGATTGAAGATGAGATGGCAGCGGTGAATAATGAGGAACCGATGGCATGTTAGGGATTTGAGAGGTTTGTGATAAAGAGATTGGTGTGGCTTGAGCACCAATATGTCTCTTTGGCTGCTGCGCTGACTGCAATGGATGAGACGGCAAGGATGGAGGTTGAAGGTTTGAGGGTGGACGAGAAGCAGATGGCGCACTTAGAGAAGGTTGATTCTGCTGCTGCTTTCTTGTTTGCTCCTGAATGCCAATTTGCCCCGACAACGATGGAGTGGTCTGAACATTTGACTGTGGAAGTTGAGATACTGACTGCTGAGGATTCAATGCTCCTGTCGGCTGTATGCCTGGAATCTACAGATTGAAAAAAGAGTAAATATCTGCAACTGCATTGCATTTAGACATGGAGTATGGATATTTCACAAGGTCAAAAGGAAGAAACACTGACTTACTGCTTGTGGTGGCTGCACCATCCCCAGCATTATTTGTGCCTATAAAACCCATCATTATAAAAGTCCAGATCAGACAATCAGAAATCAACAAAGGAACTCCAAATTCATATGTTGGGTTCCAATTGTGAAAGCTGTCTCTTTTTTCCAAGAATCTTGTGATGACTCGCAATAGAAAACAGACAGCAACTCTTTAAAGCATCGTCCACATCACAGTAAATCGTTTGCAAGAGGGAGGAAGGAGTAGCTGTCTTTTAGCCATGAAACTTGATATTTCACCTAGCTTCTCTAACTGTCAATTATCAAATATTAAGCTTTATGATCCCACACATTAGTGATCCTGGAACATGACTATCTACTTTAAGTTTAAAACAAAACGAGTCACTTTATTAGCGATGTTAAAACCCTGAGTTCAGCATTATAACAACCAATAGGAAGCAAAAAGAGATAAGAACCTAGAATAATAACGCTCAAAAATAGATACGAGAGCAAAGTCAAACAAACGAGCAAACATAGAAGAGAGAGAGAGAGTGAAGGTAAAAGAAAACCTGAAAGAGTGCTCTAGTCAAGCTAGGATTTTGAATGAGAATTTGCCTAGCTTGTTGCTGGTTTTGTTCCACTAGCGTCTACATAACAGCCGAATTAGAAAATCAGTGCTAATAATTTACAACAATTTCATCAAGTAGCTCTAGGTAAAGAATACAAGTAACAAACAAAATGAATGAAAACTGAACCTGATTAAACCTTCAAGTAGCTCAACAACGAATTTGCGTATGGATATAATACAAACACATAAATAGGAGTACCTTCATCTGAAACATAATGTCGTGGAGCTGGTTTTTGGACATTCCGGCCATATTCGCCGATAATCCGTCGCCGGCCATTTTGCTCCCGCAATCTCTTCTACCGGCACTCTAAGTCGGAGGAAATAAGGAACGGGGGCCTTTTCATATTGGGGTATTTTATGTGGAAAATGGTTGCCGCTTTATTACGCTTTCATGGCCCAAAATTGTGGCCCGTCATTTTGGCCCACTGGCAGAATTTTCTTTAGGAATTTTTATATTTTTATACATTATTTGAAATTTTATTATCCTCCCTACTAAAGTTTTAATTTAATATATTTTTTTATAAATTTATCAATTATATACACTATAGGAATAAAATTAGCATCCCTTTATATTAAAAATCAATTATTTTTATCTTTATTCTCTCTCCCTCCTGCGCTCTCTCTACGTCTCTCTATCTCTCAATCCCTATTTCCAGAAAAATAGAGCAAAGGAAAAGAGAGCAGTAATTCCACAATTAACAGCCATTAAAAATCTTTGAAGCTTTGAATTCGAATTTGGGTTTTCAAAAATCATTATTTATTTGGATAGGGTATTGTTGCAAACAATTAGAAATATTGTTTGGAGTTTATATCTCAATTTTGAGAGTGTTTTGGTGAAGATTAGACTTGATCCATTCTTTCAATTACTTTGTGACTTGTGAACTCTTTCACGTAAAATGCTAGAGATGTTCTCACTTTCTGGATGATTGGTGGTGTTCCAGTCTCCTCCCTTTCTTCAATGTTCTCCACATAGATTGTATCCTGGTAATTGTATCATAAATCAAGTAACTATCCTTAGAGTTGAGCTGAAAAGAGAAGAAAGTAAACAGAAAAGGTAAACATATTTTTTGAAGAAAACAGTTAGATGTGTCAATTAGTTGTATAATTTATCTTTTCCAAATAGCAGTCGTAAAAGTGACTTCTCGAGAATAGTAGCTGGGCAATTTATCAAGTTTGTAACTAAATCCCTAAATATAAGTTCAATCCGCATAGAAGAGGGGAGAGAGGAGAGAAGAAAAGGAAAATGGTATAACTAAATCTCTTGATTGAAGGCACAAATAATGAATATGGAGCATTTTAAGGTGGATTGTATATATTTTGTAACTAAAATATGTTTAGGTCGAGTAAATACCAAAACATGGACATTTTTCGTAATAAAGTTTCAAATAGTGTATAGGAAAGAAAAAACCTCAATTTCCACGTAGAAATTAGCCACTCTAAGGGGTCGTTTGGTCGGAAAACTGTTATCCCATGATTAATTATTCCTAGAGGTGTCTAACGGGACAGGTTGACCCGTAACCGGACCGGCCCAAACTGGTTAAAACCGGAATCGGATCAACCCGGTTCATAGGGGGCCGGGTGGGGCTGGGTAGGGGGGTTAGAGGGGGTTGGTCAGTTTATTTTTTTTAACGGTTAACCGTACCGTCAAACCCGGTCCATGTGAACAGTGTCGTGTACCGGTTTAACCGGCCCAGCCCGAACCGGTACATCGGCTAAATTTTTTTTTTTAAAATTTTTTGAAATCTGTGGGACCCACTATCTGTTGGCAACGGTCACCCCTGGCAGGGATCCGTTGCCCAACGAATTAATTGCAATAATAGCCCCTTGTTTCTTTAAAATTTAACCTATTTTCAATTTACAAAATTAACCTTCTCTAAAACTATAAATACCCCCCCCCCCCCTTCTTCTTTATTTCTTCACTCAACTATAATTTCTCAATCTCAATTTCTCTCATTCTCAAATTTTCAAAACTTCAAGTCTTCTATTCATCTTCTAATTTTATTTCGCTCTTTTTTTAGAAATTTAATTTATCGTGTTTTATCATTCAGATTTTGAAGTTTGAACAATTGAACTTCAAAATTGAAATACTTGCTTGATGTTTGTTTGTGGTAACATTGAAATTACGTAATCATCAAGTGCTCAATTTATTGCCGAATTCGGTGCACTCTCTCCAACTCTTTCTCTTATTTACTATTTTATTTGCATATTTAATTTTTGCTTATACTTAAATTTTACAATATGTTTAATGCTGCTAAAAGAGCGTGTAGAAAAGTTGCTAGTAGGGGAAATAAAAAAAGAGGTAGTCCTTCAACATCTGGTAGTAATAGTAATACCCCATTTACACATGTTTCCGAAACATCGCCTAATGATAATATAGATTATGAACAATTACAAGAAGATTTTGGAATAGAAGATAATGAATTAGAAATGGAAGATGAGATACCAGTTACACCTAGTAGTGCTGGAGTTGGTAGTGTTGGAGTTGCTATAAGGGGTGGTGGTCGTGGCACTAGTAGTAGACCACTTGTGGCTCCGACTACTAATCGTAGAAAAAGAAGTAAGGTTTGGAATTTTTTGGAGATAATTGAAGGTACTGACAGAGTTAGATGCAAACTTTGTAAACTTGATTTGAAACATCTGACTGGAGGAAATTTAGGGAGGACTGGGACTCTTACTAGACATATGAGAATTGATCATCCCATATAATGGGGCTCTGATGGTGATGGAAATCAAACAACTCTTAACCCTACTACTGAAGGACTTATGAAATATAATAAAATGAAGGATCATGTGAAGTTAGCAAAAATGATTGTTTTGGGTTGTCTACCTTTTTCTTTTTTTTCTTCATCATATCTTATTATGTATATTCAAAGAATTTATAATCCTCTATTTAAAGGTATCCCTAGAAGTACGTGTAGAGCTGATATCTTTAGATTGCATGGTCAATATCAAACATACATACGTTATTTGTTTGAACACCTTCCCTGTAGAGTTTCTCTAACTTCTGATATTGGCCATGTTATTAATGGAAATGATTATTTGACAATTACATGTCATTGGATAGAGGATTTATTTTGTATGCAAAAACGTATTATCGCTTTTAAATATGATGAAGATAAGAGTCATACTTTTGTTTTTATAAGTAGTACTATTTGCGAAGTTATTCAATTTTATAATCTTAACGAAAAAGTATCGTGTATGTCTTTTGATAATGCTTCTAAACAATACTGCCATAATTTCATTATTAAAAATGCATTTGCAACCGCCACTGGAAGAAATTTTTCATGTTAGGTGTGCATGTCATATTTATAATTTAATTGTTAAAAGTGGCCTTGGTTTATTTTCAACTGAGATTATTCATGTTAGAAGAGCAGTTGGTGTTATTCAAGGAAATAACAAACAATCTAGAATTAGGAAATTTAAGAATAAGTGTACCGAGTATAACCTCAAACCAAGATTCATGCCGGACGAAATTGTTACTAGGTGGAATTATACTTACATATTTTTAAAATGTTGCTATAAATATAGATTTCCAATAACTGAAGTTGCTAATGCGCATTGTACTGATAGAAACCGTATGTTAACACCTGCTACCTGGGAGGTCATTAATGATGTTATTCAATTTTTACATAAATTTTATATAGCTACTGTTGAGTTTTCTGGAGCATACTACCCTACTGTTACAATGGTTTTAGTACATATAGCTGAAATTGCTTTTCTACTTTGAATTTAAGAAGAAAGAGAAAAATATACGGTTGCTGTTGAAGAAATGCAAGACAAATTCAAAAAATATTTCTTTCCAATTCCTTAGATTTACTTAATTGGCGATGTTTTAAATCCTCCTATTAAGATGACTGATTGTCACCAATTAATCAATGCTTTGTATACTTACATGGAGATTGGATCAGCTGAAAACCCAGATACCTTTACTTGTATGAACAATCTAAATGATAATTTACAACAATTATATATTTATTATGCAAATATAGTTGATGATGTTGCTCTTAATGTAGCCAATGTTAATCCCAATATGCAGTGTACCACTTTTTCAAGTTCTACTACTTTGTGTGATGATGAAATAGTTGATAGTTTTAATATTTTTTCTACATTTGCTACAACTCAAACCAGTATCAGGAACATTGATGAACTTCAATTCTACTTGCAGAAGCAAAAGGAGATTCGCACAAAGAAATTTTCAGCATTGGGATGGTGGCGTGAGAATGAAAAGCAATTTCCTGTTCTTTCCGCTATGGCTCGGGACGTGCTGAATGTGCCAATTTCAACTGTTGCATCAGAGAGTGCATTTAGTCAAGCAAGACAACAACTTTGAGACACCTGTCACTCATTGGGAAGCAATTCTTTGAAAGTTTTAGTATGTTTCAGAGATANGAGGAACTTGGAGATATATTAACACATGGTAACCCATCTGAATTTAACACTCCAGAAGAAGGACAATCAGTTCATATTGATTATGAAGAACTTACAAGGGCAATGCAAAACCTTTGAATTTAGTACTTGTCAAATTTAGTACTTGGTTGTAACTTGTAAGTTGTAAGAGTTGAATTTTGAAATTTGAAAATTGAAATACATGTTGCACTTGCAATTTATAAGTGCATTTTTTTTCATAATCATTGTTATCTTTATATATTTTACTTTATATTTTATATAAATTACAATACATGTTCAAAAACTTAAAAAAATAAATTGAAATACTTGTAACCCGGTCCGGCCCCTTAAACCCCTACCCGTACGGATTGCTTTTTACCCGGATAAATCCGTACCCGTTAAACCCGTTTATAATTAATCGGAACCGGCCCGTAATCCCAACCCGTCCGGTTAAAAAAAAAGTCTACCCGGCCCGGCCCACCCGTTAGACACCTTTAATTATTCCGGAATTAGTTATCCCGTCCTCCCATAGGAATAAAAATACTACAATCTCGGGATAACTAACCCTAAGATTAGTTATATCATGATTTTATCCCAACCAAACATGAGATAAACTCATCTCAAACTTAATCGCATAATTAATTATCGTTTATCCCTCGAGTCCTAAAGAGTTTCTATTTAGGAATTAGCCAATTTTTCTTGAATTTATATTTTTCAGGACACAATATTCTAAATTATCTTGCAATTAAGATTTTTAATTCAAATTTTCAGAATAAAATAAGTATTGACTAACCTCTAAATAGCAACCCTAAAAAGGACGGTTTGTGTACTTTCCCCGATTTCCATAGACCAAAAAGCGAAATTTTTGTTAGTTGTACTTTTTACAATGATCATTTTTTGTTGCAATTGATGTGTTTTTTAGACCACAATTTAAATATTTTTTTTGAACAAACTAAAAAACTTCTTAGAAAATATTAGACTATAATCTAAAATTTTGTAAGTTATTGCAAGTATTAGATCATGCTCTAATGTTTTGTCAGCATAATAAAAATTATATGCGCAAATATTAGCCTCGAGTCTAATATTGTCAAGAAAGAGTAACTTACGAAGGGCTATATTTGTGCAGCTTTATAATATAGAAAATATCTGAACGGGGGCGTGCACATTTTTTAGTTTTTCAAAGAAATACGACATTCTAGGACTTTCGTTGTTTACACAAAGAAACTAAGACCTTTCTATAACCAATGGCGAGCCAGAGTTTTTACTTAGTGATGTCAAAATCTAAAAAAAAGTAGATACACCAAAAAGTTAAGAGGAGTTAACTTATAGTAAATATACATAAATAAGTTGAATGTAGCTCCGTCACTGCTATAACAACATCTTTATATAATAGTCATTCACTATAAAATCCATATTTTTCTCGGAACCGATTTTTATATTATGTTATAATATATGTCCTCTATAACAACGTTTCATTATAACAATCAAAAAATAAATTTTCACCAAACTCTCTCGACGCATGTTACGTGAGGACTACTAACGTTCGCCACTGATTGGAAATGGCAAGAAAGAAGAGGCAAGCTGCTCCAGTGGTGACCTCACCAACGAAGGAATTTCTAGGCAAATAACACCGGAATCCAGCGTTCCCCAAACTCTAGAACCGATTCAATTGATGCAATGGATGCCAGGGATGGGGAGTGCACCAACAGTAATGCAAACGGCGATTCCACCAAGACAGGAAGAGACTCCACCAGATCCATATGTAGGAGCTTCAAATGCGGCAAGGAAGCTCACTTTCTCGGCCAAATCTACTGAAATGAAGCCTACTATGGAGGAAGTGGTTAAGGGAAATCAACAACAACAGTTGGGACTGAAGCTTGACTATTATCCATCGGTAATGAAGGATGGTGTGAAGGTAGTTAAACTGAATCCAAAAGAAATTGAAGAGAAAAAACAGAAATGAAGTCTAGCTCTAATTGGCTATGTCATTGGAGGAAACCCTACGTTTAAGGAGATGCTCAAATTTGTTTATGGAGTATGGAATACAGTCAATACCCCTCAGGTATATCTCCATAACGATGGGTATTTTCTATACAAATTTGATTGTGAGGAAGACAAAACTACAATTCTGCAGAATGTGCCATATAACTTTAATTACAGACCTTTTGTGCTCAAGCAATGGTGTCCAGATTGTCAGATGTGTAAGGAGACTGATCAAAACATTCCTATGTGGGTAAAGCTACCAAACTTACCTATCCAATTTTGGACTACTGAAAATTTGGGAAGAATAGTCAGCTGCTTAGGACGACCAATTTATACTGATAAATTGACAGCACGGGAAGACAGAATTACTTATGCTAGGATGCTCATTGAAATTGACATATCACAATCATTACTAGATGAAATTCCATTAGAGATGCTTATTGGACAGTGTCGTATGCAGGTTGTGGCATATGAGTGGAAACCCCTATTCTGTCAAGACTGACTTCAAATGGGACATGTCACAGGCAGTTGTAAGAAGAAATCTGATGACACTGAAAATTGGAAACAACAGCAAGTGAACAGAGAGAGGAAAAATCAGAAGAAGGAATGAAGGGCTAAAAATGATCCAAGCAATGATGAAGGGAAGGAACAACTACTAAATCTAGTAGCTAGGGATTCAATAGTTGAACAACCCGAGAGCTCAACTGATGCACTTAAGGATTTGGGCTATGTTGGGCCTAAGTTCACTTGGTGCAATAACTGGGAGGCTAGAAGAAGAATTTGGAAGAGGCTGGATAGAATCTTCATTAATGACTCATGGTGTCAACTTATTCAAAATAATGTGGTCAAGCATCTTCCAAGAACTGGTTCAGATCATAGACCCTTACTCCTTAATTGTTATAACAAAAACAACAATGGTATTAAGTACTTCAAATTCCTTGACTTATGGGTGGAACAACCTTCTTTCATGAATCTAGTAGAAGAAGTATGGTCCTCCAATATTAAAAGGAAATGCCTTGTGGAAACTTCAACAGAAACATAAAAAACTCAGCAAAAGGTTTACTCAGTGATCAAAAGAAGAGATTGGAAATGTCCATGAGCATGTGCAATTCTGGGAATCCAAAATGAATGACCTTGAAGAGCTCGATTTGCAAAACAACTCAGATCTATCCAGGGAAGAGCTTAACAAGGGCAAGCGGAATACATCAAATGGATGACCATGCAAGATTCTATCCTTAAGCAGAAAGCAAACATCAAGTGGTTCGAAGAAGGTGATTCTAATACTAAATATTTACATAGTCTGATCAGGGAAAGAAGAAGAAGGTTACAGCTTCACAAGATAAAAGATCACAGGGGCAGATAGGTGGAAGGAGATGATAACACTGCAAAGGCTGCTATTGGACACTTCCACAAGAGATTCAACATTATGCACCAGTTTAAGGATATTGATATTCTTGATTGCATTCCTAGGATTATCACTGATGATGATAACACTTTACTGACTACTATGCCTAATATGGAGGAAAATAAAGATGTTCTTTTTGATATGGGTGCTAATAGTGCAACTGGTCCTGATGACTTTAACAACACCTTTTTTTAGAAATGTTGGGATATAATCAAAGAAGATATCACTAACTTTGTACAATAAATCTTCAATGGAAAGAGACTGGCCAAGTTCTTCTCACACACATGCTTGGTGCTATTACCTAAAGTAGAGTCACCCAACAGGTTCTCTGAACTGAGACCCATCAGTTTAAGCAACTTCACTGCCAAAATCATTTTCAAAATCCTTTATAGAAGGTTAAATCCTATGCTCCATAAAATCATTTCTGAAAATCAAAGTGGGTTGTCAAAGGGAGATCCATCACTGAAAATATATTGCTAGCACAAGAGATCACTCAGAATATCAGGAACAAAAACTGCGGGGGAATGTTATTATCAAATTAGACATGGAGAAAGCATACGACAGAATGTCCCGGTGTTTTATCATGTCGGTTTTGAGGAAATTTGGTTTCTCGGAGGAGTGGATTGACATCATTTGGGGTCTGATTAGGGGAGTCTGGTACTCCATTATTATTAATGGTAATAGAAAAAGTTTCTTCACCTCTTCTCAGGGCTTGAAATAGGGAGATCCACTCTCCCCATCTCTGTTTATTATTAGTGCGGAAGTTCTTACCAAATCCTTAAATAATATCTTCACATGTGAAGATTTTACCCCTTTCAGCATGAATAACAAAGGCCTAAAGATCAATCACCTTGCATATGCTGATGACATTGTCATATTTTGTGGAGGTAACAAGAAATCTATCAAACTTATCAAGAAACAAATCAAGAGGTATGAGAAGGCATAGGGGCAAAAAGTTAACAATGACAAGAGTTATTTCATCACATCCCCTAACACTTCTGCGTCCAGGATCAACAGAATTCGGCAAGCTTCAGGTTTCATGGATAAAAAATTTTCTTTCAACCACCGGGGGTGCCCTATTTATCATGGAAGGAAAAACCTTGTGTTATTTGAAGGTATGTTAGCTAATATTGTTAAAAGACNCTTCTGCATCCAGGATCAAAAGAATTCGGCAAACTTCAGGTTTCATGGATAAAAAATTTCCTTTCAATTACTTAGGGTGCCCTATTTATCATGGAAGAAAAATAATGTGTTATTTGAAGGTATGTTAGCTAAGATTGTTAAAAGACTCAATGGATGGCAAGGTACAATTATCCCTCCAGGGGGGAAAATTACTCTGATCAAGCATGTATTGCAATCTCTCCCCATTTACACATTATCTGCTATGAGCCCCCCTAAGGGCACTATTACTCTCATGGAAAAATATTTTGCAAATTTTTTCTGGGGTTCTACAGACGGGTCTAATAAATATCATTCGAGTTCTTGGCACAATATGTGCCTTCCTAAAGAAGAAGGTGGCATTGGAATTAGGAGGATGCAAGATATAATTGATACTTTTAGCATCAAGATATGGTGGAGGTTTAGAACTCAGAACTCTCTATGGGCCACCTTTCTCAGAGCTAAATACTGCCCGAGATCTCATCCGGTAAGTAAAATATGACTTTAAAAGACTCTCACATTTGAAAAAAACTTGATAAAAACAAGGCACATGGTGGAAATGCACATTAAATGGAGCATCCAAAATGGCTCATCTAGTTTCTGTGAGATAATTGGAGTGGTGAAGGCCCCTTGGCCCACCAGGTTCAGGGCATCCGGAACTCGGCCAAAACCCAAGTTAAGGAATTCTTAACTAATGGGCAATGGGACATCAACAAGTTATATCAGGTTCTCCCTTCCCACATCTCTGATCTTATTTGCAAAATTGAGGTAGGTAATGATATAGAGGAGGATTTTCCTATTTGGTCCTTGTCGGATGATGGAAATTTCTCAAACAAATCGGCATGGAACTACACTAGATTTAAAAAATAGAAAAATAATTTTTTAAAGAATCTTTTGCATCATTCTATTCCTTTTAAAATGTCCTTCCTAACTTGGAGAATTTTGAAAAGAAATTTGCCTTTTGATGATTTGATTTGTAAGTTTGGTACTAACATTGCTTCGAGGTGTTCTTGTTGTAATGTGTCACAGGTGGAATACATGCAACATGTTTTCGTGAAAAGTGAAGCGGCGATGCACATATGGAAGAGCATTGGCAACCCATTGGGCATCACCCACCAAAATGCACCTATTGCGGCAGTCCTTAAGAATTGGTGGGAAGTTAAAACAAAAAATAAAATTCATGGCCTGGTTCTACAAGCTGCACCAACCTTTATTTGCTGGGAAATTTGGAAACAAAGATGTTCTTGTAGATATGACACGCAAAGAAAATTCCAACACAATGCCATGAAGCAACATGTTGTATGGAACATCAATGGCATGATAGCCAAACTTATGCCAAATGAAGATACTCAATATAACTGGCCTTCCCTCTGCAACTTAATTGAAAAGTTGAAGCCTGTCCAAACATGGAAGCAAGTTCAATGGCATCCTTCGCTTCATGGCAAGGTAAAGGTTAACACAGATGGAAGCTATATCAAGGAAAGTGGGAAAGCTGGCATAGGGGGAATCATACGAGATGGGGATGGTAATTGTATCATGGCCTATGAAATGTCGATAGATTGTGATAGTCGTAACATGGACGAGGCTCTAGCTGCTGAGTTCGGAGGTAAATTGTGCAACCACTTGGGTTTCACTAATTTTGTTCTCGAACTTGATTCAAATATCATAGTGAACATGGTCAACCAACAAGGAAACAAGAACATGAAACTAAAGATGGTGGCAGATAGAATTACAAGATGGGTTCAAGAAGCAAATGCGACGGTCCAACACTGTTACATAGAAGGAAATCAAGTAGCTGAAGCCTTAGCTAAAATTGCCTCCATATATGGTACGAGAATGATTTACCAATCCTTACAACAACTTCCAAAAGAAGTCAAAGGTCTTTTCATGATGGATAAGTGGCAAATGCCTAGTATTAGAACAAAGTATGAAAAGAACAATTTTTTTGTTAGTTGATGTAGGATGTATATAGCTTTGGCAGTAGAGAGGTAGTTTCCTCTAATGTCCTTTTTGGGTGATAGCAATCATCATGTTGTATTATGTTTCCTAGGTCAGGCCTAGCCCCCCTTACTGATATGTTTTTGCAATACAACGCCTAGACCTCTGTCTGAAAATAAATAAATAAAATAAAAATCGGTCATAACTAGGCACCAGTTTGAAGACAGACCAAGGGAGGGGATTAACAACAATGATAGAGGGAAGAAAATACTGAAGAAACTAGATGTGCAAGATAAGATAAGGGCAAGCATTGAAGTGGAGAGGGTGCTAAAACAAAATAAGTTTAGTGCCCTAAGGATTGATGCATATAAATCCACAAGCAATGTGGGAAGGCTTTCTAATTCAATCAATAAGAATCCCCCATGATTTTCGGATCATGGAATATCAGAGGGCTGAATAATCCCTACAAGCAGAAAGAGTTTAAATCTTTTCTACTGAAAAATAAAGTGGTTCTAGTTGGTTGTCTTGAGACTAAGGTGAAAGCTAACAAGGATGAAAGAATAAAGAAGAAACTGGGAGCGGATTGGAAAGTAGAGGCAGATTATAGCTCAAGTCCTAATGGCAGAGTATGGATTTGTTGGAAGCCACAACAGGTTATGGTCAGTATTATATCGTCACATACTCAAGTAGTTCATTGCTATGTGAAAGACAACTACTCTAGATTTGAATGCCATATCACTTACATTTATGGCTACAACACTATTGAGGGTAGAAAGCAAATTTGGGAACAATTGAAGAGGATCAACAACAATATGACAGAACCATGGGTAATAATGGGAGATTTCAATACAATTCTGTCAGTCAATGATAGAATCAATGGGGCTCCTGTCCAACAAGCAGAAACACAAGATTTTCAGAAGTGTATAGATGAGGTTGGCCTTGGGCAAATTAGAAGGAAAGGGTGTCAATATTCATGGAGCAATAAGCAAGATCCTGGGGATAGAATTTATAGCCTAATTGATTGGGCTCTTGGCAATGATCAGTGGTTTGTGAACTATGGCAATCTAGAAGCGTGTTATCTTAGTCGAGGAAGCTCAGACCATTCACCTATCCTTATATCTACTAGTGTACCAAGGCAGAGATTACCCAAGCCTTTTAGATTGCTGAATGTGTTATTACAGAAGGAAGCATTCAAAGAGGCCACTGAAAAAGCTTGGGAGATTAATATTACAAATCACAGTATGTTCAGAATTTGCAAGAAGTTGAAGCACATTGAGCAAGCAACTAAGTCCATGAACAAAGAAATGTCATCCTTAGATCATAAATTAGAGGAACTTCAGTCCAAGCTCAGTGAGGTACAACAGGAACTGGAGAAGGATCTATACAATAAACAACTGATTTCGGCAGAAAGGGAGATTCTGAAGGATCTAGAGAAGTGCTCAATTATTCATGAAAGAGTTCTTAGACAAAAGTCAAAAGCTGTGTGGATCATTCATGAGGATTTCAACTTGAAATACTTTCATGCTTAACTCAAATCCAGGCAAGGGAGGAATAGTATTGTGTCGATATGGAATGAGCAAGGAGTGCAGCTAACAGAGCCTATGCATGCACAAAAGGAGTTCACAGAATTCTTCCAAAAGCTGCTAGGAACAAGTGCTCAAGAGATGCCAAGCCTAAACACATATTATGCCACAGATGGACCATGTCTAAATAGGGAGCAACAACAAGCTTTTGTTCAACCAATAACATAAGTAGAAGTGCTACAAGCATTGAGGGATCTGCTTAGTGATAAATCTCTTGGAATTGATGGATTCACTACAGAATGTTTCAAGGAGTATTGGGTGAGAATAGGAGAAGAAGTTACTGAGGATATTCTTCAATTCTTTGACAATGGGAAGCTATTAAAGGAGATCAACTGCACCACTATAACATTAGTACCTAAGGTCACCAATCCTACTTATGTGAAATAATACAGACCTATAACTTGTTGCACTACCATATACAAGCTTATAGCTAAAATCCTCACTGCCAGGTTGAAGGCAGTAGTGGATTATCTAGTTGGTCCATCCCAATAAGCTTTCATAGCAGGGAGGAGTGTACTAGATAATGTTATAGTGGCTCATGAATTAGCTAAGGGCTATACTCAGAAAGGCCTATCACCTAGATGTCTTATTAAAATAGACATAAGGAAGGCATACGACTCTATGGAATGGGGATTCCTAAAGAATGTTCTGTTGGAATTTGGGATACCGGGGAAGTTTGTGAATTGGATCATGGAATGTGTTCACTCCTAAATTTATGGCAAAAAAGGGATTAAGGCAGGGATATCTTATGTCTCTATACCTTTTCGTGCTAGCAATGGAATATTTGAACAGGACTTTGAAGCAACTACAGCATAATCCTAACTTCAACTACCATCCAAGACGTGGAAAATGAAGTTAGTGCATATATGTTTTGCGAATGACCTTATAATGTGCTGTCGAGCAGATAGAATTTTAATTCAGCTGTTGTTGCAAGAATTTAATCATTTCTCGGAGGTTTCTGGTCTTAGATCAAATCTGGATAAAAGCTTCTTGAATATCACTGGTGTCTCAATGGAACTAAATGAGCAAATTTTGAATGAAATGCAGTTTACTCTAGGGGAATTGCCTTTCAAGTATCTAGGTGTTCCTCTATCTTCCAGGAAACTAACCATACAACAATGTATGCAGTAGTTGAAAGAATGATATCAAAATCAGATGTTGGACCACTAAGTTGTTGTCATATAGTGGAAAATTGTAACTGATAAAGAGTATTCTGTTTGAGATGCAAACATATTGGGCTCAAATCTTTCTACTACCAAAGAAAGTAACTCAACTATTAACAAGTATCTGCAGAACCTTTCTTTGGACAGGAATTTGTGAGGCATCGAGGAAGGCATTAGTGTCATGGGATCAATTGTGTATGCCCAAGTCAGCTGGAGGGCTGAATCTCATCAATTTACACACATGGAACAAAGCAACAATATGTAAACTTCTCTGGGCAGTGACCACCAAAAAGGAGTCTCTTTGGGTATTGTGGATTCATGGGTTTTATATAAAGAACATAGACCTAAATAATATATCGACACCTAAACAAGCATGATGGCTTGTGAGGAAGATCTTTGACGTAAGAAATTGGTATAAGGACAAGGAATTCACAGAGGAGCTGAAGAAATGCACGACACAAGAAGATTTCAGCATAAAAAAGGCATACCTATCTCTATGTCAATAATATCAGAAGGTATCTTGGAAGCATGTTACTATGGGAACACAACTACTGCCAAGACATCAGTTCATAGTTTGGCTTGTAGTTCGTCAACGACTGGCTACCATTGATCGTCTGGAAAATGGGGGATTCATGTTCCAAAAGAACGTGTCTTATGAAACTCAAGAGAGGATGAAGTTTTTTCACACTTGTTCTTGGGATGCACTTATTCAAGACAGACATGGGCTAAACTTCTGCGATGGATAGGTGAACCTGGACAAATAGCTACATGGGATGAAGAACTTAACTGGGTTACTAAAAGAACAAAGGGAGGCAGAGCGAGGCAAGAAGTGGTGAGATGGTTGTTTGCTGCTACTATATACCACGTTTGGCAGGAATGGAATAGTCGAAGATTTCAACAGGAAAAGAAAGAAAGTGAATATAGGACAAGAGAAATTTCCCTCTAGTTACATATTAGAGGGCAGAGATATCGCCAATGACAGAGATTATTAGAGTCTAAATTATTTTCCTATATAGAAGCAACAGATTAGTAGATAATATGTATAGGATGAGATGCTGAGTGGATAGACATTGAATATAGAGAACTAATCTAGAGTCCAAAAGGATTAGAAGCTGTAATGGTTGAATTTTTTTTTTTTTTGACCAAAACCAAAAAATATTAGAACAAACGAGGCTGCTATAAAGAAGTTTGTCGTATTACTAGTCTGCATGCAAATTTCTTACTTCTTTAGACACTTGATTTATAATTGTTCCAGATATTTGTAACTAGTGAGTGACAAAGTGGCTTGTAATAGGTATTACAAGTTAGTGTGTTAAAGTCTTTGTAAGAGTGTCATTACAAAGTGACTTGTAATAGTTTAGATTACAAGTTAGTGAAGTTGAAATCCTACAAGTGTAGGTCGTGATTTGTGTCCCCTTGAGTGGGATTTTTCCACGTAAACTCTTTTACTTGCTTTCTTAGTGTACTTCTCTGAGGGAACTGGTAGAGGACCAAGTCTCTCTACAGTTTGGTGGACCCACAGAAACTATCAAGTCTAAAGTAAAGTCATTTACAAAGTAATCACCAATATTTATTGCAGCTTCTCTTGTGTGATAATTAACCCTTGACTGTAATGACCTGAAAAGCAATGAATTCACTGATGATGAAAGAATAGAACTTATCAAGCTAGAAGGCAAATTAGGCAGTAATATTGGAACAATATTGTTGTGTGTTGCTGCTGAAGTCATGTTCATGTTCTCATTGTTGTAATTCTTTAAAGAAATGTTGCTAATCCCACTTGATGGAGTAGCAATGCTACTCAAATTTGGTAACTCAAAATCTCCAATTATCTCATTTGCTATTGTGTAATTAGTGTCACAATTAGGAGACTCTGGGGATTGTGATGATGTTGGATTTGGTTTCTTCACTGTTGGGCTCTTCTGAATCACCCTACAAATTACCCATTCCTCCTGAAAGAAATATTAAAAAAGTTGTAGAAGGAATTAATTAATGGCTGCACAATATAATGATGCTGGTCCAATTCAAGAAAACGACAGTGATTTGTATATAGCTGATCATTTTTTTCCTCATATATAAAGAGACTTAATTACAATATTGCGAAGAATATATATATTATTAGTGCACTTTAATTGCACATAACATGTCTTATTTTCCAGCTTACGAAGCCTATTATTAACTGTAATTTATCTTTTAGGTGACTTAATATTGTAAATATAATTTTAAACTGTCACTGTACTGAAATTAAACCCAGCACTCGCTCCGTTTAAGTTAGTGGTGTGCTTTTGTTATCTTTTTAAATTGTCTACGAAAAGGTCTCTTTTTATATTTAGTAATACTAGCTAGTTAAGTTGTTAATTCCGATATTTCATTTTTACCCTTTAATGACACTCTATTGTAGGAATAATATGTTATGGTTAAGATGACATATTCAAAAGGTATTTTCGTTTGTTATACACACTTTTTAGTATAAAACCACAACTCACAAGATTCAAAAGTTTCTTTACATTCTTAAATTGTGTGTCAAGTCAACCTAATTAGATATTTTTGCATTGTTTTCTAAACATAATAGATTACCTTTGAAGCCAAGCTCGGTTTCTAGTCTATATTCATGCATAATCTAGTTGGTTTTTTCGCCCTTAGGAGCTCTTCCTCTATAGAAAACGACCAGTGTTTTTTTCATGTCAACAAGCACTCCGCCATGAAAAATCTCCTTGTCCTTGCCTGTTGTTTTCCAATAGCCTGCTTCTGTTGCTCGGTTCCGTTGGATATTTCCAATCTTTAATTAAGGCTAAAAAAGTACCATTCTTTTTCTGCCATTGAGGCTTTGGCTGCACCAAAAAATGTGTATATATATTTCGTTGCCTTGATTTGTATAGTGAGAAACTTAAGAGATCGATTAGTTCATATTTTCTCCTACAAACGCAAATTTTTGCTAACAACAGAGATAGTAAACAAGAAAGCAATGTAGAGGAAAGTCATATTTTGTTTGTTTCATGGTTTGTTAGGTTAATAAGCAGCGATATCTATGTAATATAGTAACATCAACTTATATCTTTGCCTTTAGGGTAACAAAAATCTTTTCCTTCAAAGTAAGATTTAAATGTCAAGTGGCAAAAGAAATATTTAAATCTCTATATATATATATATACAAAATTAAACTTTGTACTATTAACCGCTTGTGGGATTAATTTGTCAAATGTTATTAGACTTTAAATACCACTTTAGTATGCTATGCAAATTATAATGCCTTAGATGTGATGATGCACTATATATATATATATATATATATATTGCGTTAGAAAAATTATTAGGTAAAACTTAAGATTTGGATGCTAGATATTGGTCTATAAGGGTGTTCATGGTTTGGTTTGGATCGGTTTTTTCTTTAAAAAAATCAAATCAAGTAAGTCGGTTCTTAAAATGTTGGAACCAAACCAAACCAATTAAGTCAATTTTTTAAAGATTCGTTTTTGTCGTTTTTGTGATGACCCAAAAGGTCATCCTGTGTATTTCTAGCTAAATCTGTGTTCCGAGATCATGAAAACCTCCTTATATCTCACCTCGATTTGCGTGCGCAGCCCGGGCGTGTAGCCGGGAAGCCGTTATGTGAAAAACTAATAAAAACAATAATTTTGTGTTGAAATTTGGATAGAGTTGACTTTGATCAACTTTTTTGGTAAACGAACCCGGGCCCGTGATTTGACGGTCCCGGAGGGTCCGTAAGAAAATATGGGACTTGGGCGTATGCCCGGAATCAAATTCCGAGGTCCCAAGTCCGAGAAATGAATTTATTAAAGAAAATTTATTTTCTGAAAAATATAAAGGTTTTTGAAAATGAAATGTTATGTGAAACATGTGGTATCGGGCCCGTATCTTGGTTCCGAAGCCCGCTACAGGTTCGATATGATTTATATGTGTTATCTGTGAAGTTTGGTAAGAAACGGACTTCGTTTGACGTAATTAGGATCAAAAATGCAAAATTAAAAGTTTAAAGAAGTTTTGAGAAATTTCATTGATTTTGAGGTTTAATTCGATGTTTATGACGTTATTTTGGCGATTGGATCGCACGAATAAGTCCGTAGGATATTTTTGAGGTTGTGTGCATATTTGATTTTGAGTCCCGAGGGCTCGGATGAGTTTCGGGTAGGTGTCGGGGTGCAAAAACGTAGAAACATCTGGTGTAAGGTCTGTTTTCTGGTGTCTGGTGCTATGCGAACGCATAACACCAATCGCGATCGCATAGCACAGTCTGGGGGAGGGGTGGATTTACACTGTGCGAACGCACTACAGCTGGTGCTAACGCGGTGAATTGGAAAGCAGCCCTACGCGAACGCACACGGTTGGGTGCGAACGCATAGCTTTAGAGTGGGGTTGGCGCTGGGTAGAGTTAAGCCAGTGCGAACGCACCCAAGGCAGTGCGAACGCGAGGGTTAGTAGAGTTAAGCATGTGCGAACGCACCACCCAGGTCGCGAACGCATAGGGCATTTTTCGCCCAGTTATTATTTTAGCCCAAAACAAAATAGTTACGGGATTCTTCACCATTTTCATAAACCTCTTCTTCTCCAACCCTCTTAGGCGATTTTTGAAGAACTTCTTCACCATAATCTTTGACTTGTTTTCTTCCATTTTTACCAACATCCACTAGATTCTAGGCCTAAAAATATGTAATTAAAGGTAGAAAATTAGGGATTTGGGTAGAGTTAGGTTTTTTTGATTATTTGGGAATTTTACCTCGTTTTGGGGTCGAATTTCAAAACAAATTATATATTACGTCTCGTGGGTAAATGATTGATCGGGTTTTTCTCCGAACCTCGTGTTTGGACTAAGCGGGCCTAGGGTCGATTTTTGAAAATTTGGGAAGAATATTGGAAAATCTATAATTAAGCATTGGAATTGAATTGTTTAGCATTTATTGATGTAATGGAGTCGATTATGTCTAGATACGATTGATTTGGAGTCGGGTTCGAAAGAAAAAGCGGTGCTAGAGGCATGATTTGGATTCTTGGAGTCGAGGTAAGTGTTGGCCTAACCTTAGCTTGAGGGAATAGGTGTTGAGTCATATGTGCTACGTGTTTATTCCATGTTCAATGTATAGGTAAGGTGACAGGTACCTATGCATTGTTGTCAAGCATGCCCGTGAGTCAGTTTTTATGATATATGTGTTTTTCTTCGATATTTACTGTGTTATGAAATAGATTTCATTTTGGAGGTTATTCAATTGTTGGAAATACTTGGTTGTGAACACTGTTGATCAATTGTTCGGTTGAGGATTATTTGGTTAAGTTATACACTTGAGCGAGATTGGTTATAGCTGTGTCCCTTGGCGGGAGGGTAATATCTCTGTTATTGTTCCCTTGCCGGGATGTTGTGACTTATGATTTATGTTGTTGATTTTTCTTGCCAAACTGTTGTTCTTGATATTGTTTGGGTGAGGAAGAGTGTAAAGCACGAAGGGTGATGCCGTGTATTTATTTATTGCATTGTGAGGATGAGAGTGTAAAGCACGAAGGGTGATGCCGTGTATTTATTTATTGCATTGTGAGGATGAGAGTGTAAAAGCACGAAAGATTATGTCGTACCGTTTTTATTTAATTCTTGCTTTGGTGGGGATGAGAGTAAAAGCACGAAGGGTGATGTCGTGCACTTGTTTTGGTGAGGATGAGAGTAAAGTACGAAGGGTGATGTTGTGCACTTGTTTGTTCTATGTGGTTACTTCCTGTTGTTATGTTGATACGTGGACTGTTGCTTTGTTCTGTTATTTAGTATTGTTTTCCCTTGTCCCAGCATGTTCCTCCCGTTCTTGCACTTAGTTGTTTACTTCCTGTCATTATTTCTGTTATATATAATTGAATTGCACAGGTATTTATTAGTTGTCGTGTCCTAGCTTAGTCACTACTTCGTCGAGGTTAGGTTCGGCACTTACTAAGTACATGAGGTCGGTTGTACTGATGCTACACCTGCACTTCTTTATGTTGTGCATATTACGGTACCGGACCCGGTGGGCATTGATCGAGGAAGTATCCTTCAGTCCACATGCGACACTGAGGTAGTCCTGCAGGCGTCCGCAGGCCTTGGCGTCACCTCCTATCTCATTCCTTTTTCTGTCTTTTCTTGTATTTCTGAGACAGTTGTATATGTTTGTTCAGACCCTTTGTTTTTAGTAATCTTAGACAGTCCGTGAAGTTGTGATACCAGTTCTGGGGGTTTTATTTAGGATTTTGTAATACTATGTACTTGAGGTGTTAGATTTCGAATCTTCCGCACTCTTATTCATAATTGTTCTTGTTTATTACATTTCTTTAAATGCCAAATAATAAGGAAATGCGTATATTAACCGGAACGTTGGCTTGTCTAGCGGGTTCAACGTTAGACGCCATCACGGTCCCGACGGTGGAATTTTGGGTCGTGACATACTTTTCGGATTTTTCGGCTATTTATCGGGTTTTTCTTAAATATGAGATATATACTAACAAACCAATTGTTCTTTGAGAAATCTATCATTTACCATGATATATTAATGATAAATCAATCAAATAGTGATCGATAATTTAAGTCAATTAAAAATCGATTATTTTTAACATGAAATAATTCTTTTACTTAGTAAAAGCGAACTACCAATCAAACTAGAATGTAAAGGCAAAAAAATAGATTATTGTAATAGCAAAGAATTAGACTTATAATACAAATGACTAATATGTACCATAACAATTTAGAAACTTTATATAAAAATATACATACACACACATATAGTCAGTTTCGTTCGGGGGTTTTCGGTTATTTTTTTATTAAAACAAAAATCAAACCAATTTTGATCGGTTTTTGAAATTCAAAATCGAAACCAACCCAAACCTAAAATGTATCGATTTTTTTGGTCGATTTAATTTGATTTTCGATTTAATTCGATTTTTTGGATTTTTATGAATACCCCTACTCGTATGTGGGAATTAATAACTAAGTTCAAAAACATGTTTTCTGATGAAAAAGTTTAATTAATAAAAGATACATACGTACGTACTAATAAAAAGGGAGGGGGGTGGGGTGGGGGGAAATGAAGATAGAAACATGAAGAAGAGAGAATCATGAACCAAAATATATAATAAAGCTACGTACCTGGGAGGTCCCAAGGCTCACACTTATTGAGATCAACATCAGCAAAAGCTGCGGCAGTGAAACTGAAATCAGAAACCTTATTCCTGAGATAATAAGTGATGAGTTCTTCATCAGTGGGATGGAATCTGAACCCTGGAGGACAATTATTAATTTCCTCATTAATGCTAATTAGTATTAGTATTCGCGCAATGTGCGAATGCAAATTATATTAAATTGTGATGTATTTGAATTATTTGTAAATAACCTTAAAATATAAACCTTTTAGATAAATATTATATAACATTATATATTAATTTTGAAGTATGATATGAAATTATTGTTCAAATCTCGTAGTGCATAACTTTAAAAAAAAAATTGTAGCAACCTAACCCCATGATTCTAGTCTTGAATTTCGTTTCATTGTCAATATTAAGGAATAATAAACTTATCATGTTGTGATCTGTCTTGTTTGAGCACAATAGGTCATATAATTTTAACAAACTTCTTACTATCACTTTGTTTTTATCTAAAAGTTAAATATGTTTTATTCATCACATTATTTGTACACAAATTCTTTTTTCTTTTATTTTTTTCTTATAGTTATTGTATTATTTATTATTTAATATTATTGTATTGTCGGATAATATTTTATTAGCTTAATAATTAAAATAATGTCTTGCTTACTATTCTTTTAATGGTCTTTAATAAATAAAAATATTTTATTCTTGAAATTTGGTATATTTTGATGCTTGTATCCTCTCATTAGGAATTTTTTAATCAATGAAATGTATTATAATATTATTAAATATAATTTATTTATTTTTAAATTAATTTAATGTATAAGTATCGTCACATTATATCTATTTTTATATGTTCTCTTCCCTACTATAAATTTTAATTAGTTTTTACGTTAATTTTTTTACCTATAACCAAAATAATATCATATTTTATTTTAAATTGTAAAATTGAAGTAGACTAAAATATTAATACATATGTTATTTGATGATTATGTTCCAAATGTATTGAGTTCTCTTATAATTATTTTTGATTTAGATGCAGTTAAATTTCTTTTTTTTTTTAGCCTTAAGATATAAATTTAATTTTTTAACTTTCATTGATAAAATACCAATATTAGAAAGTTATTTTATATTCTTAAAATTTTATTTTAATATTAAAAAAATAATTTCTTAATTGTTTGAACATATAATATGTCTGTAGTAATATGTTTACTGTCACTTTATTTCTTTCCGTAATATTTTTTAAAATAACATAAATTATGAAATAAAATAAATCTCACCTCAAATTCAAATAATTCCTATCATTCAATTTTTTAAATCGGAATGCAGTTTAAAAAAATATTATTCTTGTTATTAAAATATGTTTTTACGTTTATCTAAGTTTTTTCTTACCTTGTAAATAATTTATATGCTTTATGTAAAATCTTATTTTGCCACTTGAATTTATTTAATTTTTAAATTTAATAAATCTTTAATATCTTAAGTAAATTTTAATTTTATTTTAACTTACTCGAAAGTATAGTAAGAGGTTATCTCAATCTACGTCTTTCTATATTTTTTTTATTTTTTTCTATTATAATTTTTAGTTAATTTTTACCTCCATATTTCTGGATAATATAGAAAAACAATCTATGGATGGATCAACATAGATATAAATATAGATTAGCTACAAATATACATATAAATATAAATTTAAATGTAGATATATAGATTAGATTTGTCTAAGATTTATTTAGATTGAATATAAGATTTATTAAACTACTTTCATTAATTATGTTTATATTTACAATTTAAAATTTTAATGTTGTCTTAAAATTACCAAATAGCTTCTTTTTAGCTTGTCACTTGGTTTAACCATATGCTTCACTATTCTCCTTTTAATATAATATAGATATAGATTAGCTTTAATTTCTGAGGCAATTTAGAGGAAAGTACGGATGCAATAAAGCGGCCTACTTAATAGGGGCGAAGCCCTAAGGATGGTCAACTAATCATCCTTGATCGAAAAATTACACTATATATATACAAGTAAAATATTGAATTTAAAGACGTATAACATATATTAAATTGAACACTCTTTATGAAGAATTATTTTATACTTCTTTTAAGTTTAAACACCTAAGAAACAATTACTGGTTTCGCCACTAGTATTCAACGAAGTTTAGTAAATTTTTCGTTGTTTCCAATGTGCAATACTTGAGGAAGAAGCGCCATTTTTGGTCTTTGTTAATCCTCGTGATTACAGCTACCATATTGACAAAGATAGTGCCTGGCTAGCTGGAGATTATAGATTTATCCTGACGGGGACGTAAGTTGATTATTATAATGCAATTGCATGACATTAAACATACTGCTCGCTTCTTTATTATTCTCTATAAACTGCCACTAGATTTATGTTTAGGATTTAATTTATATATAATAATTTTTTACACTGTTATCGTGTATAATTTGACTTGTTATAAAACTACACTATAAAAATTATTATAGAAGGTAAACTCGTAAGTACTTATTACATAAGGAAATAATAGCTTTTTACGCTTGTAATATTCCATTATAATAAATGGCAAGGCTATTTAGTTGAACATCTTTAATCAAAAAATTATATTATGTATGTCGAAATCTACACTATGGATATAGGCCAAAATTTACTTTTATATATACCTACATTAAATTTAGGGATTTTTTCCTTCATATACCATATATGAAACCTTATTACTAAATATATACATAGTATGTAAATTACCCGCCCAGTTCACAGTTTTCCTATAATTTATATATCATTCATTAATTAGTATTAAATAGAGGCAGAATCTTCCTATAATAGCGCGCTAAAAATCAGGAAGAGAATCTCGTAATTGATTTAGCCAGATTCAATTCAAATTTGAAACGGAAAATGTTTATCTGCGTATTTTTTGGTTAAACTACAATTTAAAAAAAAAAAGGACGAACAACTTCAAAAACTGAAATCAAATTGTGGAATTCAATTCGGCGATATTTTTTCTCATACCAGAAATCACAAAGTCGAACAATCATTCAACAAAATCAACTCAAATTGTAGAAACCAAAATTGTAGATACTCTATGTCAAGCATCTAAATTTGTTTTTGATATATTGTAGTTGAATTTTAATATTTATTATCTACAATACAACTGCTAAAAAAAATTAACTGTAATATACAGTGTTTCCAGATTGTAGATAAAATGTAGAGAAATTGTAGTTAAATTGTAGATAATTTGTAGATAACTTGTAGATATTTTGTTGTGTAATTTAACTTGAACTGAAAATTATATACAGAAATTACCTACAACTTGGAGGTATTTCATACAAATTATGAACATATTCAACTACAAAATTATATACAATCACGACATTGAGTGTGTCCAGAATGTAGATAATGTGTAGTTTTTTTGTAGACAAATTGTATTCTAACATCATAATAACTACGTTTAATATAACTAAGATACAGTGCTGTAAAGATTGAACAAATGAAGATAAAACAACCAATTTATATTCAAGTGAACTACTAAAACATAAAAGATTTGTTCAGAAAATTGTGTATTCTCCTTCAACTACCAACTAGCAACAACTAAACTACATAAACATGACACTATTTCTTCTTTCACTGGACTCTTATTTTCTCATTCAATGCAGGAGCACCCTTCCTCCTTGCTAGCCTGCATGTAACCTCGCTTTCACTGATTGACCAATCTTCATTGTTGACTACAAAATTTTCTCTTCATCTACAAAAACTCTACAAAAAAACTACAAATAAATTACAAAGTCAAACAGATCTCAATATCGTTCTACTACAATTAAACTACAATCTATGTATTCATTATACATAGATTGTATACCAACTTTGGGAATAACTTCAAACACGCAGTTGCTTGCCTTAGCTCTGATCTTTATCTTTCAATCCTTAGCGCCAATCTTTATCTTTCTTTTCTTCCAGGCAGTTGCTTGCCATCATTACCATAAAACTCTTGAAAAGTTAACCATTATATTCCCTGCAAAAGAAAAGCCAACAATTTTTTGAAGAAAGAGAGATGATGAGAAGAAGAAGGAATGGAGAAGAGGAAAAAAGGGCAGGAGAAAACGGCGCTGGTTAGGAATTATGGGAAGAGAGAAACGTGGGATATATGGACACCTTTGATTAAGGAGTAAAAAACGTTCAATTAATTAGACCCTTAATTAAGTATGGTATAGAATTGGTAATTTGGTATACTAAGTGTAATTAAGTCAAACCTTAAACAATGAGGGTAATAAGGTTTCATATATGGTATAGGAATGTAAAACTTCCTTAAATTTAAACACCCTTTGTAATATCCCTTGCTCTGTCACAAACCATTATGGTAAAAAGGGTAGTCCGGCGCACTAAGCTCCCACTATGCGCGGAGTCCGGAGAAGGGTCAGACCACAAAGATTTATCGTACGCAGCCTTACCCTATATTTCTGCAAGAGGCTGTTTTCACGGCTCGAATCCGTGACCTCCATGACATCAACTTTATCAGTTACGTCAAGGCTCCGCTTCTCACAAACCATTATGGTATTTAGCTATATATCCTTGTTTTCCATTATTTGCAAGTACAGTTGAGTAGCAAATAATTTAAACGGTAGCAGTAGTCACTTCTTATATTATGACAATTGTTTACCGTGCGAATTTAAAACTGATTATGTGCATAAAAACATAAAAAATATTAATGGTGGGAAGAGTGGTTAAATTTTTCACCAATTAGGAATGCCTACTCTCCTGTACTATATATTTTCCACACTTGACTTCCATTCTTTCCATTATATTATAGTGTATCTTTTTCCTCTTCTCATTTTGTCAATACTAACAAAGATCTCTTTTATACTTCAAATCTCTACTCTTTATGGATTCTAGAAAGGCCATGCCGAGTTACCACCTCACGTGCACAAAAGAAGTGTACAGAAATAAAAATTTAAAGTCAAAACCCCAGAGGTCGAATTAGAATTAATTTGAACATTATGGTTAATTTCAAGGTAGGAATTATAGGAGAGCTTGCCGACAAATTGACCCTCCACTTGGGTGGGGTGGGTGACTAATGATTTGATTTGCTCTGAACCTTTCTTTCACGGATTTTCTTGACGCTAGCTAGCCAAGTTAGCAGGACTTTCATAAATTATACGATGAGGATCGATTTGAATTTTTGTTAATTAATTTAATTAATTAATTAAATAATTTGAAAGGACGCCGACGTCGAGCAACGAGACGAGGCTTGCCTTTTACTCAACTTTTTAAGATCTAGAAGAAGAGTTTCTCTATATATACACATAGATTTTTTTTCCTTCTTCCAATGAGGGACAAAGTGCATTAATTCAAAATTTCACTTCTCTCCATTTCTTTTACCACCATTTTCTATCACTCTCTTTAATCTACATCAAGCTTAAAATTAAGCTACACCATGCTTAAAATTAAGCTACACCATGCTTAAAATTAAGCTACATTAAGCTTAAAGACCAACATATATATCTCGGTCTTTATTCAGCATATTGTTGTGATGACCCGCCACGTCACCATGTCACATTGTCACGACCCGAAATTCCGCCGTCGGGACCGTGATGGCGTCTAACGTTGAACCCGCTAGACAAGCCAACGTTCCGGTTGATATAACTTATTTCCTTATTGTTTAGCATTTAAAAGAAAAGTGAAATACGAGAACTCGGGTAAATAGCATTACAAAATCCTTAATAAAAACCCCCAGAACTGGTGTCACAACTTCACACACTGTCTAAGAATGCTAAAAACGAAGGTCTGAATAAACAAATACAACTGCCTCAGAAATACAAGAAAAGACAAAAAGAAAAGAAATGAGATAGGAGGTGACGCCAAGGCCTGCGGACGCCTGCAGGACTACCTCAGTGTCTCCGGTGGACTGAAGGATACTCCCTCGATCAGTGTCCACAAGGTCTGGTACCGTGATCTGCACAACATAAAGAAGGGCAAGTGTAGCATCAGTACAACCGACCCCATGTACTGAGTAAGTTTCGAGCCTAACCTCGGCGAAGTAGTGACGAGGCTAGGACACGACAAAAAAAAATACCTGTGCAATTCAATAATATATAACGAAGATAACGACATGAAATAAACAATTAAGTACAAATACGGGGAAAACATGTTGGGGACAAAGGGGTAGCAATTACTGAAATGACGGAATAGAGCAACAATTGAAGTATGTAAATAACAACAAAAACCAACAGCTCTGAACAAACGGGTAAACATAAACGGCACGGCATGGCCCCTCATGCTAAATATCAACAACATGGCACAGAATGTCCCTTCGTGCATAAATATCAACAACACGGCACAGAATGTCCCCTCGTGCATAAATATCAACAACACGACACGGAATGTCCCCTCGTGCATAAATATCAACAACAAAGGCACGGAATGTCCCCTCGTGCATAAACAACATTAACATGGCACAGAATGTCCCCTCGTGCATAAATAAATATAAACATCGCACGGAATGTCCCCTCGTGCATAAATAACATAAAACAACAATTGACAAGAAAATCAACAATAAGAAACCTTAAATACACAGGAATAATCAACAAGAGTAATACCGTCCCGTCAAGGGACACAACTATAACCAAACCTACACAGATGTATAACTTACCAACATATTCCTCAGCCGAACAATTACTCAACAGTACTCACAACTGAGAATTTCCATCAAATGAATAACTACCAAATGATATCAAATCCATAAACACAATAAACTTCAATGAAAATCATATAATTACTCATATTCGACTCACCAGCATGCTTGACCACAACATATAGGTACTCGTCACCTCACCTATACATTGGACATGGAATAAACGCGTAGCAAATAAGACTCAACACCTATTCCCTCAAGCTAAGGTTAGGCCAAACACTTACCTCGACCTCCACGATCAAATCAAGCCTCTAGCACCGCTTTTCCTTTTGAACCTGACTCCAAATCAATCGTTTCTAGACATAATCGACACAATAACATCAATAAAGGCTTAACAATTCATTTACAGTGCTTAATTATATTTCCCAACATTCTTCCTAAAATTTCAAGAATCGACCCCGCGCCCGCTTGGTCAAAATATGAGGTTCGGACCAAAATTCGATCACCCATTCACCCACGGGCCTGAATATATAATTGTTTTGAAATCCGACCCCAAAACGAGGTCAAATCCCCATATTTTTAGGCCTAGAATCTAATGGGTGTTAATAAAAATGAAAGAAAACAAGGTTAGAATTACTTACCTAAGAGGTTATAGTGAAGAAGATCTTCAAAAATCGCCTAAGAGGTTTGGAGAAGAAGAGGTTTATGAAAAATGGCCAAATTCCCGTATTGATTCTGTTTTTGGACAATTTAAATCACTGGGCGATTTAAAGGTTAGATACTCAGACCTATGCGTTCGCGGTTGTGGGTCCGCGTTCGCACTGGGTAAATTACACCCAGGCCCCCCGCTAAGGCAATGCGTTCGCGACTTACTCCGTGTTCGCATAGCTGCCCATGACCCCCACTCCGCGATCGCGTCCTAAAGGGTGCGTTCGCACAAGCTTAACTCTGCCCAGCCCCAACCTTGTGCTATGCGTTCGCGGCCTATCCTATGCGTTCGCATAGCATAAAATACCAGACACCAGATGATAGCATTAAACATGAGAATTTTTCTAAGTCTTAACACTCTGACACCTACCCGAAACTCACCCGAGCCCTCGGGGCCCAAAACCAAATATGCACACAACTTCAAAAATATTCTACGGACTTATTCGTGTAATTAAACCACCAAAATAACATTAAAAACAATGAATTAAACCTCAAAACTTTCATATTTTGCATTTAAGGTCCGAATCACGTCAAACGAAGTTCGTTTATTACCAAACTTCACAGATAATACATATAAGTCATATCGAACCTGTACCGAGCTCCGGAACCACAATACATGCCCGATACCACAGGTTTCACATTGAATTTCATTTTTAAAAATATTTATATTTTTCAGAAAATAATTTTCTTTAAAAATTCATTTCTCGGACTTGGGACCTCGGAATTCGAGGCTTACGCCCAAGTCCCATATTTTCCTACAGACCTTCCGGGACCGTCAAATTACGGGTCCGGGTCCGTTTACAAAAAATGTTGACCAAAGTCAACTTTATTCAAATAATTAATATAAAATCATCATTTTTATCAGTTTTTCACATAACGACTTCTCGGCTACACGCTCAGGCTGCGCACGCACATCGATGTGAGATAAAATGAGGCTTTCATGGCCTCGAAACATAGATTTAGCTAAAAATACACGGGATGACCTTTTGGGTCATCACACATATCGGTACCATTTGGCATATATTAATACCATGTGGAAGTTTACATATGAGGAAAGCTAGTACTTGTGAGAAGATTCTAGAAAAGTATGGACATTTCCTTTGGAAGACCTCAGATCCCTATGTATTTCCTAAGAAAGTCCTTGGAATCTTCTAGGCTTGTAGAGAATTATAGAGAAAGTCCTTATCTTGTAAATGTTAAGGACTTGTGTAACAATTAATATTTACACACTAGCCCCTGAGAGACAAGTATATAAAGGGGACCATCCATTTGTAATTCACCAAGCAAACAATTCAAGTTCTCTTTAATACAAAGCTTCTTTTAACAATTCTCTTGTATGCTTTTTACCATTCTTTTAGCGATCTTGAGTGTAGTAAGACTGACTTGGCATAGCAAGAACGTGAGTAAGTTGTGAAAGATCGTGATCAAGTTGTCAAGTACCACATGTGTACTTAGTTAACGACTAAGGACATGACAACGTGGTATCACAGCAATGGTTGCAACTAAATGAATGGCGAACGACAGAGAAATTAACGCTGCCAACACCCAAGCCAACGTCATCCAGGATGCTGCTCGCAAGAGCTGTCGTAAAAAAAAGAGAAAGGCCACAAACAAGAGCCAGGAGGTGCCACCCGAGGTTGTGTCAAACGAAGGGATTACATCCCAAGAACCATCTGCCGCTGAGGCGAGCGAGGATGAAGTGGAGGTTCCGCCTGAGGACGTCTCTCTCGGTAAAGAGTGGGTGATGAAGATAAACGTGGGAATGGACGTGGTGGAGATCTTTGGCCAATGCTTGAGGAAGGTGGAAGGCACCCTTAACGTAGTTTAGGGGCACACTCTTGAAGAGATTGAGAGTATCCTAAATGACTTGGAGGGACATACACAAAGCGAGATGGAACTAACGCAAACCATCACTGCCTTAGAGTGCATACTCATGGAGGCTTTGAGTATTATCGATGCTATGAAGGCAAAGATAGAGTCACTCGATGAGCATGTTAGTGCAGGCGTGACCAAGGAAGCCAGCAATGTTGTGGTGACGAGGGAGGCCAAGATCAAGTCTCCCAAACCCCCGGTGTTCAAAGGTGTTCGTGATGCACAAGAAGTGGAAAATTTCCTTTGGCACTTGGAGAACTACTTTAGGCATGGCAAAGTGAGGGACGACGAGGCCCTGATCAACACTGTAGTGTTGTACCTCTCAAAGACTTTCATGTTATGGTGGAGAAGGAATATGGACGATGCGGATAAAGGTTTATGTACTATTAGCACGTCGACTCAGTTCAAAGTTGAGTTCAAGCGACAATTCTTTCCAAACAATGTCTTGTACGAGGAAAGGAGCAAGCTTAGGGAGTTGAAGAAAACAAGTAGCATATGTGTCTATGTCAAGCAGTTCACTACCCTTATGCTTCAAATCCCCAACCTGACCAATGATGACTTATTGTTCCACTTCATGGACGGGTTGCAAAACTTCGCTAAACAGGAGTTGCAACGCCGGAAAGTTGTAGATATAAACCAAGCCATAGTGGAAGTCGAATCATTAATGGAAGGCATGACAAGCATGACAAAGGAAAAGGCAAAGAATCAAAGGTTAACAATGTCAAAGGTGGGGGAGATCGTGACAAAGGAAAGGAGATACAACAACAATATTACAAGACTCAAGATTCCAAAAAGTTGTGTGGTCATTAGGGCTACGCCGAGAAGAAGGCGCATGCCGAGAAGAAGGGATGTTACATATGCAGAGGGCCGCACAGCTTCAGGAATTGTCGCGACCTAAAGAGCCTCAGCGTCATGGTCCGTGAACGGAAGCAGAGGCCGTAAGGAGAGAGTTCAGGAACCGCACAGTTGGGTATGATTAGATTATCTGGTGTTGTCACGAAGCAAGTTATCCAACCCACTGATAATGGGAGTCAGTACGTGGATCTCACCATTAAAAACAATCATGCTCGTGCAATTGTGGATGCAGGAGAACCTTTTGAAGCTTTCTCCAACCAACTCTCGCGCCAAGACCACGAATGCCGAAGTATAGAATGCTCGTGGAGTTGGTGTCATATTGGGAACTTGGAAACGTATGACAAACTTTACCTTAACCTCTATGGATATCTTTGACATCATATTGGTACATGAGTTCTTTAGAAATTATCATATTTTGATCGACCCCTACCTCCAACGTCTCTTGGTTATGGAGCGAGAAGGATCTTGCATGGTATCTACAATGACTATGCCACGTAGACAGCCAAGAATAACTTTCAGCTATGCAGGTTGTCATGGGGATCAAGAAGGGGGAGTCGACGTTCGTGGCAACCATTGCAAGTTTGGAAGACAACAAGAGTTTTTAACAGACAATGCCTCCTTGCATAGAGAAGTTGCTTGAGGAAAACAACGATGTCATGCCCGAGGAGTTGCCTAAGCACTTACCGCCTAGGCAAGAGGTGGATCACAAGATTGAGTTGGAGCCAGGGTTTAAGCCACCCGCATTTGCCCCATATCTTATGGCACCATCTGAGTTAGAGGAGATCTGATAATAGCCTAGATTCATGTAGTTTAACGACCATTTACGCCCTAACTTAGCTATGTTTCACTGTTCTAGGAAGGTTAAATGATAAAAATTGGCTCTAATTATGTATTTTGTGTTTTGCAGGAGAAAGTCCTTATTATGAAGACATAGGGCAGTGTTTTGGAGCCAATTTAAAGCTAGGAAAGCCAATCGGAGGTGAATGAGCGTGGAAAAAGGAAGAAAACAAAGAAAGGAATAGATGATCCCACCGCGGGCCTAGCACAACTGAAGCGCGTCCACGCTCGAGCAGAAGAAGCCTGGGCATATTTGATTGTGATATGCGCGGTCTTAGCGCGACCGCGCTAGTTCAGGAGCAATAGACAGTGTGAAAGTCGATAAGCGTGGTTCGTGCGCGGCCGCACTAGTCTTGCCGAAGAAGTTAATATTAGGGGTAATTTTGTAAGTCTGTGGGAAATTTCCCTTAACCTATAAGAGGTCTAGCTCGCCCAAAAAGAGGATATCAAGGTTTTATTTAGTTTTGTTGAAGGCAAGAAGAGGCAAAAGGGAAGGAGGAAAATTCGGCATCGAGTTCTACCTTTCTTCCTTTTGTTTTAATCCTTCATGATGAATATTGTTGTTGTGATTATGACAAAAATTATGCATAGCTAATTATTTAGTCTAGGGTTTTGATGGAACCTATTGAGGGATGAACTTCTTGTTAAGATAATATAGTTTTTCCAAGTTAATCTCTATTTATTCAACTACGTTCTTGTAGTGGTTAATTGAAAGGATCCTCAATTAGTTGTGCCTATTTAGTATGTATTACTCGGGAGAGAGTGCATATTTAGGTAGTTGTCGAATAACATCACTCCCGAAGTATGTGAGGAATCAATAACTGAGGGTTTAAAGGTGGGATTAGGGATAACGAAACCTTGGGTGCGATCTAAGTGAGCTGTAACAAAAGCCAGCTAGCGTAACTCGGGATATTATGTCTAGTAAATTATCGTAATTACTCGGGAGAGAGTGCATATTTAGGTAGTTGTCGAATAACATCACTCCCGAAGTATGTGAGGAATCAATAACTGAGGGTTTAAAGGTGGGATTAGGGATAACGAAACCTTGGGTGCGATCTAAGTGAGCTGTAACAAAAGCCAGCTAGCGTAACTCGGGATATTATGTCTAGTAAATTATCGTAATTACTCGGGAGAGATTTACGGTAGTAAGAGTGCTCATGATCGATAGAGGAGATTAGGAAAATCTATATGAAACATAACAGGAAGGGGTTCCATCAATAGGGGAAATCATAACCTCAGATCCTTCTCTTTATTGTTTACAACTCATTCATAGTTAGCTCTTAGTTTAAATCATTTCATTCAGTAATAGTTAGTAGAAACACAACAAATTGTTATTCAAAATATCTTGGAAGTTGATTACGTAGAATTAAGTGAGTCTGACAAAAGTAATTGATAGGTTAATTCCTTGTGAGATTCGACTATGGGCTAAATACCCAGATTATATTTGCAACGACCGCTTTGTCCTTTTTATAAGGCATAGTTGGGCATGATCAAATTTTGGTGTTGTTGCCGGGGACATAACGGTGTTATCAATTACAGTTGGAAGAAATACAAAATTTCTTAGTGTAGTCAATTTTCTTCGCGTTCAATCAATACATTGAATTTTTAACTTTGCTAACTTGGTTGTACAGGTGCATGCCTTGAAACTCATCGAGAACTGGTGAAGTGTTTGAAGTATTATCATATCCCGATAAAGTTTTCAAGGCCTTGAATCGGGCCAACCGGAAAATCAAACAACAACTCTCAACTGAACAACCTGAACCAAACATGGCAGAGCTGGTGAATAACAGAAATAATGGGGATAACGTGGAAGACCCAAATGAGCAGGTAGTGGAGCCTCTTGTGCCAGAGGTTGCTCTATATGATTGGGCACAACCCACAACAGAAAATTTGGCCACAACGATTGTAGTCCCGCAGATACAGGCTGAATCTTTTCAAATCACAAACAACATGTTGCACTTGTTGCAAAACTAGGGACTATTCTCGTGGTCATACATTGAAGATCCTCAACAGCACTTGAAGAATTTCCTGTCAATCTGCAAAATGCAAAGATAGCACAACGTGACTCGGGAAGCAATAAAGTTGTTGTTGTTTCTATTCTCTGTGACAGGAGCAGCCCAGACTTGACTAATTTCACTCCCTATCAATTCCATCACTACATGGGAGGAGTTAGTCAAGCAATTTGTGAACAAGTTTCATCCACCCAACAAGACTGATCAGCAAATTGATGAAATCTTGAGCTTCAGACAGAAACTATGAAACATTGCAAGACACGTGGGAAGGATTCAAGGGGATGTTGGTTATATGTCCGCACCATGGTATTCCTAAGTAGATGTTGGGGCAGAGGTTTTACATGGGTCTGGCAGATAGCGTGAAGGCTAATGTTGATGCTTCAGCTGGTGGAGCATTCTTGAGCAAAACACGGAGAGAAAGCCAAGTACTGCTCGACAAAATGGCACAGAATTCGGGATGGACAACCAGAAACGCACCAATCACTCTAGTGGTCCACTCAGTGGATTTAGATCCAACCAACGGTCTTGCTGAAAATATGGCCACCTTAATGACACAAATGAGCATCCTCACAAAAAAGGTGGAAGATTCAGGTCAGAAGTAGTAGTTGCACATAGTTGATACAACCAATGGGGGCTTATGCACATCTTGCATTAGTCAGCCACTTGGTAGCCAGTGGAATGCTGAGGGTGATCACCAACATTATCCTGAGAACACGAATTATGTGTCCAACTATGGGGGACAAAGACAGGGTGGTCAGAATTGGGGCCAGCAAAATCAGCCATACAGGCCAGTCCAGCAGCAACATAATTATGGAAATATGGGAGCCATGCGACCTCACGGTAATATGGAACCTTATCAAAGGCCACAGGGTTACAACAACCAGAATCAGCAGCAGGGTTATCATCCACCTCAACAGCAACATAATGGGAGACATGAAGATGGGTTTGCTAGACTCGAAGCAGTGATGCATCAGGTTATTAGGCCGAATGCAAAAATGAGTGAAAGAGTAGATGCAAATGATTCAGCCATAAAGAGAATATTTCGATGTCATTGAATAATCGTCCTCATGGGACATTGCCTACAAACACTTATGTAAATCTGAAAGACCAGGGCCCAAAGCAGTTGATGGCACTTAGTCTACGTAACGACAAAGACCTAGATTTGGAGCAAGAGAGGGCTCGAGAAAGCAGACCCGCTGAGACACTTGTACCAGTGCCCATTGATCTAGATGATTCAGTAAGACTGGCCGAGGTGACAGTGCAGTATGCCCAGAAAGAAACCAACACACAAATTCAGGCTGAGAAAGAATATGAGACAGCCCAGGAACCGGTAGTAGAGGTAGTGTCTAGAAAGAGAAAGCACAAATCACTGAAAAGAATAGACCTCCAGCACCATTCCCACAAAGGCTGGCCAAGTACCAAAAAGATGAGCAATACAAGAAGTTCTTGGAGATGTTGAAGCAAATTCAGGTAAATATACCATTGATTGATGTTTTGAAGGAAATGCCTGGCTTTGCAAAAATGATGAAGGACTTGATGTCCGGCAAATTCGACTTCTAATACTTGGCCACAGTTACTCTAACTCAGACCTGCAATGTTGTTGTAACTAGACCCGTTGCTGAAAAGTTGTCTGATCCAGGGAGCTTCACAATTCCTTGCACCATAGGTAACTTTGCTTTTGCCAAAGCACTCTATGATTTAGGGGCTAGCATAAATCTTATGCCCCTGTATATCTATAAAAGTCTTGGGATTGGAAGAGTTATACCCACGTCGATGTTGTTATAGCTGGCCGATAGGATTGTGAAAAAGCTCTCAAGTATTCTTGATGACGTGCTGGTGTAGGTAGGGAAATTTGTGTTCCCAGCAGATTTTGTGATTCTGTATTGTAGAGTGGATGAAGAAATTCCCATAATTTTGGGAAGGTCGTTCTTGGCCACGGGGCGAGCTCTAATTGATTGTGAAACTGGAGAGCTCAAAATGAGGTCAAATGATGAGGAAATAACATTCAACGTGCAGAAATATATGAGGAGACTAAGTGAATTCACTAATTGTTCTCTAATTGATGTCGTGGATGTAATCCTGGAAGAGGATGATGAGACCTTGACTATTGAGGATCCTCTAGCTACATGTCTTATGAATTTAGATGAGGTGAATGGTGAAGAATTGGCGGAATGCGTGCTTGCTCTTGAGGGCAAATGTTTTTGGAAGAGATCACTTGAATTTGAGCCCCAGCACTTAGAAAAAAAAGAGAAACTCTTCCCATAGAGGAACCACCAAAGTTGGAGTTTAAGCCATTACCCGCCCATCTCAGGTATGCGTTCTTAGGACCTAACTTTACATTACTTGTTATTATCTCATCTAGTTTGTTAGATGTGTAGGCACAACAACGTTTGCAGGTACTCACGGAGTGAAATACTGCCATTGGGTGGACCATGGCAGACATTAAGGGGATCAGCCCGTCATTTTTATGCATAAAATTCTGCTGGAAGATGGGCACAAACCTTCCAGAGAACACCAAAGAAGGTTGAACCCCAATATGAAGGAAGTGGTGAAGAAGGATATCATTAAGTGGTTAGATGCGGGAATCATCTTCCCCATATATGACAGCAACTGGGTTAGCCCGGTGCATTATGTTCCGAAGAAGGGTGGTATGACGGTGGTGAAAATGATAACAATGAACTGATCTCTACACGAACCGTCACAGGTTGGAGAATTTGTATGGATTACAGGAAATTAAACTTGGCCACCCGGAAAGACCACTTCCCACTTCCCTTCATTGATCATATGCTTGACAAACTGGCAGGGAGGTCCCACTTTTGTTTTCTAGATGGGTACTCGGGGTACAATCAGATCTCCATTGCACCAGAGGACAGAGAGAATACCTCGTTCACATGTCCATATGGGATTTTTGCCTTTCAGAGGATGCCCTTTGGCCTATGCAATGCACCCGCCACATTCCAAAGGTGCATGATGGTCATATTTACAGACATGGTAGATGACATAATGGAGGTGTTCATGGATGATTTATCAGTGGTGGTAAACTCATTCGATGAGTGCCTTAAAAAGATGACCAGAGTGTTGAAAAGATGTATCGAGACTAACCTTGTACTCAATTGGAAAAAGTGTCATTTCATGTTACAAGAGGGTATAGTCTTGGGACACCTGGTATCAAGCAAGGTAATCGAGGTGGATCGTGAGAAAGTTGATGTGATAGCAAATCTTCCACCTCCCACATCAGTCAAAAGCAATCAGGAGCTTCCTTGGGCATGCCGGTTTCTACCGGAGATTCATAAAAGACTTCTCAAAAATTGCCAACCCTTTGTGTAAGTTGTTAGAAAAAGATCACACTTTCGTGTTTTCTGATGATTGCAGGGTAGCATTCGAGGAGTTGAAGAAGAGGCTAGCCACATCACCCATCATTGTTTCCCCCGACTGGGGGCAACCATTCGAACTAATGTGTGACGCAAGTGACCACGCAGTGGGAGCAGTGTTAGGACAGCGGAAAGACAAGATAATGCACTCAATTTACTACGCAAGTAGAACGTTGAGTGTAGCCCAGCTGAACTACATTGTGACTAAAAAGGATATGTTGGTTGTGGTGTTCGCGTTTGACAAGTTCAGATCGTACCTGATTGGCTCAAAGGTAATTGTATATACTGACCATGTTTCTCTCAGGTACCTGATCGAAAAGAAAGAGTCAAAATCGTGCCTGATTCGTTGGGTGTTGCTTCTGCAAGAGTTCGACTTGGAAATTCGTGACCGTAAGGGCACGGAAAACCAAGTTGCTGATCACTTATCACGACTGAAAGGAGCGGAAAAATCTGTTGAGGTAGAGGATATTCTGGAAACCTTTCAAGATGAGCAGCTAATCGCCACAAGCCTTGAGTAAGTTCCATGGTATGCAGACATTGCAAATTACCTGGCAAGCGGTATAGTTCCCTATGACCTTTCCTCTGTGCAAAATAAAAAGTTTTACCGTGATTGTTGCATGTATTACTGGGATGAACCTTATCTGTTTTGAATTTGTGTTGATAATATGATCCGGAGGTGTTGTATTGGTAAAAAATAGCTTTACACGTAGTCAGAATCTGGATGACTCAGCCAATTATGTGGACAAAAGAAAATAGCACACGTGGAGAAAAAGTTACACGGAGGTACGGGATAAAAGAGATACGGTTAATATACTCTTTCATATAATAGCTATGAGAAAGAGGCATGGTTGAAATAAATCCAGACAAAAGAACGAGCAAGTACAAGATTAACTCAACAGGCGCGGAATTGGTTTATCAATCACGAGTATATCAGCTACGGGAAACCAAATGAAGAAGAAGAGCCACGGTCATGACGAATCTAGACACAATAATGGACAGATTCAAATATCAACAATTAATATTATATACGTTACGTAACTCCTAAAATAACAGTTACGATTCACCATTGTAACACCTCATTAATGTATTAATTAGTCATTAATGATCCATCATTACCGAAATCCAAACGTTGTACTAGGAGAATCTCCTTATAAAAGGGAAGAAGAGGTAACAAACAGGATCATCGAGATTCTCGAATACAAACTATTGTACTTCTCATATTGCTATCAATCTATTGTTCTTTTACTTATTCCATTCTCGTTTTGATTATCAGTAACCCGAGTTTATCCTAATTTAGCTTTGATCAAAGGATCTTATTTTTTGGTTAAACAAATTGGTTTCGTTACTGGAAAACCTGATAATCATCGTTTACGCTACCAATCGATATCCCTAAAATCATGTCGAATTCCAATAACAACAACATCAACAATAATGACGATAACAACCAACAAAGAAATGAAACCCCAGTTTCAACTCCTCCTCGAGGAACTCCACGAGCTTCGAGAGAACCATCTCCTGAAAGAGCTAACAATCGTAACAATAATGAACAACCAGTGGAACCAGATCAAATAAGGCAAATGATTGCTGAATACGTGGGGCAGGCTTTGCGAGAATTTGAAAGAGGATTACCACAAGTACCTTCAGTACTACCAACACTGCCTCTGAATAATACAATTATAGTAGAAGATTTGCAAGCGGGGTTAACAAATTCAACTAGGGATGAAACTCTCAATACACTTCTTGAAACACGACCAGGTACGATTAGTAATTCAGAATTACAAAATTTATTATTAACCATGCAGAAGCAAATGAAAGAACAAAACGATCGCATCGAGAAAATCCCTGGTGTTCCGCCTATTATCAAAGGAAACGATGTGGATAGGTATTCTCAAAAACCTTGAAAGCCAAGTGCAGGCCCGTTACTTATACCCAAGAAGTTTAGAATGCCTGATGTCCCCAAATACGATGGAACAACCGACCCACGTGATCACGTGACTGCTTTCACCACTGGAGTAAAAGCCAATGATTTAACAAAAGAGGAAATAGAATCAGTCCTTGTCAAAAAATTCGGAGAAACACTCACGAAAGGAGCCTTAACTTTGTATTCTCTTCTCCCTGAGAACTCTATAAATTCTTTTGCTGAACTTGCAGATTCGTTTATAAAAGCACACTTTGGTGCACAAAAAGTTGAAAAACGAATGGAAGATATATTCAAGATAAAGCAAGGAGACAAGGAATTGCTCCGTGAGTTTGTAGATAGATTCCAACGGGAAAGAATGCAACTACCAAGGGTGCCTGACAACTGGGCAGCCATGGCATTCACAAGTAACTTGAACGAGAAAAGTTCAGAAGCCACGAGACGACTCAAAGAGAGTCTAAGAGAATTCCCATCCACGACATGGAATGATGTGTACAACAGGTACAATACTAAACTCAGGATTGAAGAGGATATAATTACAAAATCAAAATATGAGGAATATCCCAGAACAAGACGCCCAGAATCAGAGAAAAAGTCAGGTAAATATAGGTATGATCCTTACTTAGGACCCTCGAGACATGACTTACGTCCAAGGTTCGAAAATACAAAACCTTTGGGAAGAGATACAAACTCATCCTCATATAGATCCAGGAGAGATCGAGATGAACAATTCCGGGATATTATCCGAATTGGACACCATAACTTTAATGTAAGCAGCATTGAGCTTGTCTCAATACTGAGAAGTATGGGATACAAAGTTAAATGGCCGAAAGAAATGCGTTCTAATCCTAACAGGAGGAACCTCGATTAGTGGTGTGAATTCCACAATGATCACGGCCATAGAACAATAGATTGCAGATTTTCACAAGGTGAAGTAGAACATCTATTAAAACAGGGCTATTTAACATACTTGTTTAGTGATAAAGGTAAACAAGCATATATGAAGAAAAGGCAGGAGCCACCAAAACCACCCTCCCCAAAACGGACTGTTAATGCCATACATGGAGGAGAAGAAGTAAACGGGATAGTCTGCCAGCTAACATCAAAAATAACGAGCACCCACGGAAAGCGGGTTCGAGAAGAAATGAGGGAAGAACAAATATCTTTTGACGACGAAGACTTTGGTGGATTAATACTTCCACACAATGACGCGCTGGTAATATCCTTACTCATTCATGACACTAACGTTAAAAGGGTGTTGATTGATCCAGGCAGTTCAGTCAATATTATTTTGATGAAAGTCATGGAAGAAATGCTAGTAGAAAAAAAAATGATTTCAAAGGTTCGAGCCATATCTGGGTTCAAAAATTCAACAATGATAACTAAAGGTGAGATCGAACTCAACACTTACGCTGATGGAGTCATCAAAAGTGCAAAATTCCAAGTCATTAATACAGAAATGGCTTACAACGACATCCTGGGAAGACTATGGATTCATGACATGAAAGCAATCCCATCTACTTTACATCAAGTAATAAAATTCCCTTCCAAATGGGGAATAAGGCAGATCAGGGGTGATCAGCAAACCTCGAGGAATATTAATTCAATAACTCTTAACAACAAAAGAGACGCAGAAGAAACAACTAATTGTCAAACAGAGGCTCATCTACAAACAGGTATGGAACAAACTTCTGATCAGCTACATACCAAAGAAATAGATATTCCAATAGGAACGGAAGAGGATAATGACGAAGCAAATCATGTAATCATCAAGAATGAGCCAGAACATGCGGACATAGACTCCAGACCAGATTTCATTCATGAACCAAAAGAATAAGAACATATCAAAACAATTGCTGAAGAACTCGAGGTTGTTTCCATCTCAGAACAAAAGCCCGAAAGGAAACTTTACATTGGCATAAAATTGTTAGAAAGATTAA
>ML298016.1:8636-43868 GCA_005239495.1 Nicotiana undulata | reverse complement strand
CAAAATCAATATCCCTGTCAGGTGGCATGCCTGGCAGGTCTGCAGGGAATACATCTGGAAAATTACGGACTACAGGGACAGAATCAACAGATGGGGTCTCACTACTAATATCCCTCACAATTTCAAGATAAGATTCACACCCTTTCTCAACCATACGCTGAGCCTTTAAATAAGAAATCACTCTGCTAGGCGCATGCTCTATAGACCCCCTCCACTCAACTCTCGGAACTCCGGGCATAGCTAAGGTAACGGTCTTAGCGTGACAATCAAGAAGCGCATGACATGGGGATAACTAATGCATGCCAAGAATTACATTGAAATCAACCATACTCAGTAACATCAAGTCCACTGGGGTCTCCAGACCCCCAATAGATATAAGACATGACCGATACACACGGTCCACCACAATAGTATCACCCACCGGAGTCGAAACATGAACAGAAGTAACTAGAGACTCACGTGGCATATTCAGAAAATGAGAAAAATAGGATAAGACATAAGAGTACGTGGAACCAGGGTCAAATAAAGCCAAAGCATCACTGTGACAAACTGAAATAGTACCTGTAATCACTGCATCTGACGCCATAGCATCAGGCCTAGCCGGAAGTGCATAAATACGTGGCTGGCCTCCACCTGCTCGACCTCCCCCTCTAGGATGGCCTCTAGCTGCCTGACCACCACCCCTAGCGGCCTGGGTAGGTGGTGAAATGACTGGGGCTGAAGCCGAGGGTTGAACCCTCTGCTGGGATGAACTACCAAAATGACGGGGACATTGCCTCCACCCATGTTCGGGCTCTCCACACTCGTAACAACTACCTATAGCTGGGGAAAACGAACGAGAACCTCCACCCCTCTGATAACCACAAAACGAACCATGCATAGAAGAGCCCTTATGAGATGATGCTTGGGTGGAGATCTGATCTGGAAGGGCACTAAAAGATGAACGTCCCTGATGAGCGTTGCGAGGACCCTGCCCCGACGATGCCCCACTGTGCGCTGGGCGAACTGACTGTGGAGGTTTAAATGAACGACCTCTGATAGGTTGAAATTGCCCTCTGGAAGGGGCACCACTGAAATTACCTGATCCCCGAGGCCTCTTGACCTCTCTTTCCTCACGATCCTGCCTACGAACCGACTCAATATCCCGAGCAATATCAATAACCTGCTCAAATGTAACCCCAGACACCCTCTCTCTGGTCATCAAAATCCGAAGCTGATACGAGAGACCATCTACAAACCTCCTAATCCTCTCCCTGTCAGTAGGGACAATCTCAGACGCATATCTGGCTAACTCAGAAAACCTCATCTCGTACGGGGTAACTAATAATTCTCCCTGGTGCAGCTGCTCAAACTGCCTACGTTGCTCCTCTCTGTGGGACTGCNGAAAACCTTGGGCATCCTCACCCTCTGCGCCACTGAAAGTCGGAGGCTTAAGTGTGCTGAACCTTTCCAACCTACGCTGCTCATCCTCAGGCATAGCAGCGACCATAAACTCCTGAGCTGGAGCATCCGGTTGAACTGGGGCTGCTCCTGGTGCCTGAATACCCCGTACAACCTACTCAGGTGCCCGGGCAGCTGGAGTCTGATTGCCTCTCTCGTCCTGAGCTGCAGTGGCAGTAGTAGACATAGAAACTGCCTGAGCCAAACTGGAACACACTGTCAATATATGAGCCAGGGTCTCCTGAAGACCCGGAATAACAATAGGCATTGCCGGTGCCTGAGCCTGTTCCGATGGTGCTCCATCGACTGGAACCTGATCCTGAACGATAGGGGGATCCTGTGGTACCACCCCGGCTGCTGCCTGAGCTGGTCCCCTACCTCTACCTCGGCCTCGACCTCTTGTGGGTCTGGCTGGTGCCCGGTTACCCTGATCGGTATTGCGTGTCCTCACCATCTGTGAGAGAATGAAACAACGTAAGTTTAGATTTCACGAATTAATAGATTGGCACGAAAGAGTCCAAGAAAATAGAGATGTTTCCTAAAAGTTCTACAGCCTCTCAAAGATAAGTACAGACGTCTCCGTACCGATCCGCAAGACTCTACTAAACCTGCTCATGACCGTTGAGTCTTATGTTACCTAGTGCTCTGATACCAACTTGTCACGACCCCAAATCCTAACAGGCCATGATGGCGCCTATCGTGGAACTAGGCTAGCCAACCATCACATTACTACGATTTCGTTCAATTATAACAGTTCACAATTTAATAACAAGCATGCAACTATAGCATCAATTAATATAGTTAAGTCTTAATGTCCCAATAATAGTCTAACAAACCTCCCAAGAATTGGAGTCAATAGTCATGAGCATCTACGAATAAATAAATCTAACTCTGCTAAAACTATAATGTATATCTCTCAATCAAATGCTAAAGCTAAACAATGAGGGGAAATGGAGAAGTTGTGGACGCTGAATAGCTACCTCGAAATCCCGTGACTGCTGCTAACGAACCTGCGTCAGCTACTGCTGCGAGCTCGTACCTGGATCTGTGCACAGAGGCACAGGGAGTCTTTATGTGTACGCCAACTCAGTAGTAATGAAAAGAAATCACAGTCTGAGAAATATAAAGCACACAAACAAATACACCATTTCACAACAACCAGTAAAACATCAAGTCACCAAGTAGTATTTAGAAAATTCATAGGTTCAAAAATAAATTCCAGACTCCTTTGAAAAACAAATAAATATCAATATATCTCAGTGAAATCCTCATTAAGGCTCAGTTCGAAAACAAAGTGAATCATAGTTCGAAAACTTAGTAAAATCAGCATAAATCCGCCCCTCGGGCCAAAATCAATTATCATAACCATTCCCTCAGGTATTCTCTCGATCACTCAGTATCAATCATCACTCAGTATCAGCCCCGCGGGCAATAATCATCACTCAATCGGTACCGGCGCTCACTGGGGGTGTGTTACAGACTCCGGAAGGGCTCCTATAGCCCAAGCGAAATAATAACATAAGGCCTGGAGCCTTCTCATCCNGGTTCTCGACCCAAAACAGTGTTTCATTTTTCAATAAATAGTATCAAAATACTCCGAGTGTCAAAACCATTTATCAGGAAAAGACTGAGTGTAGTTCACAACATATCAAGTGAGAAAACACCGTAAAACAGTCCCCCAAGGGGTAAACAGATCGGCACTAGGCCTTAAACATGGCTTACAGCCCAAATCATATCACAATACATAAATACTAATTAAGCAAAGGCTTAAAAATTGGTTTCGCAACTCAATAGTTGCCTAAGTAGGGAATATATTTCCCAACTTTCAATCTTTTTATTCCAAAACCCGTGAAGGGTGCATAGTCCGGGGTTTCATACCCTCAGGACAGGATTTCAAGACATTACTTACCTCAAAACTAGCCCGGGATTATTCCGCAACACGATTGCCTATCGAATCAACCTCCAAAGGCTCCAAATCTACAAAGTTAAGATTTTTATCATCAACATATGTTTAAGGAATAATTTCCAATTGAAAAATATCGAATTTAACTCAAAAATCCGAAACCGGTCAAAACCCGACCCCCGGTCCCGCGTCCTAAAACTCAGAAATTTTTATNAAGGTCTCATAATCTCATGCTCCAAAATCCTATTTTTCTACTGTTTTTCATGAATTAAAGGCTGAGATTATGGTCTTTAATCACCCATAAACGAGCTTTTATAATCAAATTACTTACTCTGTGGTACCCACTGATTTTCTACTCCAAATATCGCCCAAAAAGCTCTCCTCCGCTCAACAATGGTGTAAAAGAGGGTTTAAGTCGCGGAAGGGTTATTATTTAACTGCCCAGGGATTTACTCTTCGCGGTCGCAGCCTTGGCCCTGCGATCGCACTGACCAATTCCCCCAGACCTCCGCGATCGCAACAAAGTTCACGCGATCGCGGTTCAATAGAACCTCAACCTACGCGATCGCAGTCCGGCTCACGCGATCGCGAAGAACAACTGACGCCGCTCCCCACACGCCTGGCTAACTCTACGCGATCGCAGCTCAACCCACGCGATCGCAATGCATTGGGCCCCTTCTACTCCGCGATCACACCTCCCTTCTTGCGATAGCATAGACCAATCTTAGCCTGTCCATAATTAACTCTCTGCGATCGCACTACTTCACCCGCGATCGCAGTGAACAAAATCACTGTGCACAAAAACCAGAAAACCAGCAATTGTTCTAAGTCCAAATGAGTCCGTTAATCACCCGAAATTAATTCCGAGCCCCTCGGGACCCCAACCAAACTAACCAACATGTCCCATAACATCATTCAAACTTAGTTGCACTCTCAAAACACCAAAACTAATATCAAAACCCCAAATTTACATCGGATTCAAGCCTAAGAACTTTGATATTTTTAAAATTCCTCAATGATGCCGAAACTATCCAAATCAACTACGATTGACATGAAATTTTTCAGACAAGTCCAAAATGACATTATGAACTTGTTCCAACTGTCGGAATTCCATTCCGACCCCGATAGCCTATTTTCCACTGCCGTCCGGAATCGCCAAAAACTAACTTCCGCCAATTCAAGCCTAATTCTACACCGGACATCACAAAATTATTCTGAATACACTCCTAAGTCCCAAATCACCCAACGAATCTATCTGAGCCATAAAATCCGCATTCCGAGGTCATTTACCAATAAGTCAACTCTTAGTTGACTTTTCCCATTTTAAGGCTATTCTTAAGGACTAAGTGTCTGAATTCTCATTTAACCATTCTGATTCCAAGCCTATCAACTCTAACACATTAACAACTGAATAATCAATCTATAATAAGTCAATAACAACAGTTATAATGCAGGTTTTACATAACGACAGACCGGGTGGTTACAGTACAACACAGTCCAAACAGAAGAGTTACGCGAATCAGAAGGCGCGTGATGTATCATTTATGGAGGGGGAGAAGGTTCTGTTTAAAGTCTCGCCAATGAAGGGTATTATGAGGTTTGGGAAAGGGAAAGCTGACCCCAAGGTTTATAGGTCCATTCGAGGTGTTGAGGCGAGTTGGAGAGGTTTCTTATGAGCTTGCTTTACCTCCCAGTTTATCAGGGGTTCATCCGGTCTTTCATGTGTCCATGCTCCGGATATACCACACCGACTTCTCTCACGTGGTAGATTTCAGCACCATTCGTCTAGATGAGAGGTTGGGCTACGAGGAGGAGCCAGTTGCTATTATTGACAGGCATGATCGCCAGTTGAGGTCCAAGAGGGTTTCCGTTGTAATGGTCCAGTGGAGGGGCCAACCAGTCGAGGAGACGACTTGGGAGTCCGAGGAGGACATGCGGAGCAGATATCCATACTTATTCAGCACTCCATGTATGATTCTAGACTCGTTCGAGGACAAATGTTTGTTTAAGAGGTGGAAGATGTGAAGACGCGACCGGTCATTTTGTGTTTTAGGAACTCGTTCCCCTAAATGAGACTTCCTGTAGTTTCTTTTACTGATTTATGATTTGCGGGGATGGTGGTTCGGGATTTGGAGGAGTTTGGAGTGGTATAGGAACACTTGGTTCCTTAAGGTTGGCCTTAAAGACCAAGTTTGACTTCGGTCAACATTTTTAGTAAACGACCTCGGAATCGATGTTTTGAACGTTTCGGTAGGTTCGTACGGTGATTTCGGTCTTGGGCGTATGTTCGGAACTGGTTTTGGATGACCCGGGAGCATTTCAGCGCCAAATAGTGAAATAAGAGTTTCCTTAAGTTCAAGTTGAGGTTTGGAACGTGGTTTTGTGCTATCGAGGTCCAAATGGAATTCTAAGATTGAGAATAGTTCTGTTATGTCATTTATGACTTGCTTGCAAAATATGGTGTCATTCCGAGTAGTATAGGTAGGTTCGGCGTATTAAAAGCGAATTCAAGAACTTAAAGTTCTTAAGTTTGATCCAATAGGTTTTGGGGTATGATTTTTAGATTTAGCGTTGTTTCGGAGGTTTCGAAGGCTCGAGCAAGTTCGTATTATGATTTAGGACTTGTTGGTTTATTTGGACGAGGTCTCGGGTGGGCCCAGATGCCATTCGGACATCAAGCGAGGGAAAACCCAGCCTTAAATGACTGGTGGTGCACCATATCTGGTGCGACCGCACCTGCGGAGGGCTGGCCGCAGGCGCGAGACCGCTTCTTGGGTCTCAGCCTCGCAGGTGCGACCCCCAGTGGTGTTGCCCATTTCCAGTGCGGATTATTTTTTGCAGAAGCGGAGCTGCAGGTGCGGACTTCGCTCCGAAGGTGCGGACTTCGCTCCGAAGGTGCGAAGCCGGGCCTCCCTTCCCCTCCTCCGCAGATGCAATATTTTTCTCGCAGATGCGAGATCGCAGTTTCAGTCCTCGAGCCGTTGGTGCGAAAAACTTGTAGGCATTGAAGTTGTTTTAAATACTTGACTTGACCATTTTTGAACACTTTCTTCATCTTTGGGCGATTTTGAGAGCATGCAAGGAAGGTGTCTGACCTAGCTACTGTGAGGTAAGTAATTCCTACTATAATTTAGCTTAAATACTTGAATTTTTGGGTAGATTAACACCCTAAATTAGTAGAAATCATGGGATTAGAGAAAAACCTAGGGTTGTGATGAAAACGGGAAATTTCCAAGAAATTTAGCATAGAATCATCCAAAAACTATATAATATTGATCCTTAGGCTATGGGTGATTGTTTCCTTTGAACATTTCCGGAATCCGAGCATGTGGGCCCGGGGGTGTATTTAGGGATTTTGTAATTTAGGATGAAATAATCACTTAAATAGGGGAATTTCATACTTTGGAGTATAGATTGATTTATTTATGCAATATTTGGCTAGTTTCGAGTCCTTGGGCGACGAATTTGGACTTTCGGACGCATTCTTGACCCGGGAAGTAGACTTGACACGAGGTAAGTCTCCTTTCTAACCTCGTAAGAGGTAATTGTCCCCGTAGGTGAAATAAATGATTGTGTGATATTAAGTGCGGGGAATACGTACGTACGATGTGACGAGAGTCCGTACGTAGTGACTATTCTTGTTATGTCCGGGTAGTTAGGTTCACACCAAGCCTTGTGAATTTCATTATCTACTATATACCTTGTAATTACTTCGCATGCAAATGTGTTTCATGAAGTTCTCTTAATAGGTGTTTTCAGACGAATCATTTTTTTTTTGAAAAGGAATTTAAAGAAAAATGTTGTGTTTATGTGTGACCACTTCGCAATATATATATTCCGCGAGCGGAGTGATTGTTTCCACTACTCTCATGGGAGCAGGTCATACGCACGGCAGGTTAATAAATGCATCTATGGTTCGCGTCGTTCGACCCTCCGGAAATGCACATTTACTATCATGTTGTCACAAATCGTACCTTCTGATATATTGTGTGCATGCTGCTTGTTTGAGATTATTCATGACGTAAACTGTTAAATGACTTGAAATAGTAGATTTGAAATTTGTATGTTAGAGTTTCAACTCGAAGTAGGTTTTGTAACATGCCAGATATTCATTGTTCTATTAATTTTGTGTACTTGTTACTCTCTTTAAGTTATACACATAATTATACTGTTTGGACCCTAGTAAGTGTCAAGTAGACCTCTCGTCACTACTTCTTCGAGATTAGATTGGATACTTCCTGGGTACATATTATTTTATGTACTCATGATACACTCTATACTTAATTGTACAGGTTCTGAGGCAGGTGAATCTGGGTATCAGTCCGGAGCTCGTTCCTGATTTATACCTGGTCGAGGCTTCTCGTGAGCTGCTTTCCCTGACGACTTCCAGCAACACCTTGGATTTTTTCCTTTTGTTGTTATATCTGTGTATATTTCCTTAGACAGTAGGATAGACTTGTATTCTTTTGGTTTCTCACTCTACTAGATGCCTGTAGACTTGTGACACTAGTTCCTGGCACACACGTAGTAGACATTATATTTTGGGATGTAAATATTAATTAGGACTTTCATGGCTGTTTCTGTTTAAGATTGCCTAAGTTATCCGTTTTGTTTAATGTTTTAAATCTAAATTAAGTAAGTATCGGAAATATTTTGGTAAATTAAATGAAACTCACTAGTAAATCGATGTTGTCTTGCCTTACAACGGTGTTGGGCGCCATCGGGACCTGATTCAGGATTTTGGGTCGTCACTACATGGTATCAGATCAACAAGTGGAAGAGACAAATGATAGAGAAGGGAGATCAAATGACAAGCAACCTTATATCCATCAAACATCTAGAATGGAGATACATAACACACAGAGAAGCCCTGAACTGAGCTGTATCAGGGAATTCCCAGCACTAGCTACCAGCGTAATGAGAGGGAATAAAACAGTGGAGAACACAGGTGGAAAAGTGTAACGACCCGGCCGGTTGTTCTGTAGAATTTGCACGGTTATTCTTGTTTATGCCTTGTTATGAATTGTGTAGTTGTTTAGGATGTGTTGGAGTCGGGTGGTTCGGGTTCGGTGTGGTTGTAGTGAAGATTGGGACACTTAGTCTCTTAAAGTAGCCTTATAATTGAAAAAGTCAAATGGGAGTTGACTTTTGGGTAAATGACCTCGGAATATAAATTTTATGGCTCGGATTGATTCGTTAGGTGATTTGGGACTTAGGAGTGTGTTCGGAATGTGGTTTTAAGGTCCAGTGTACAATTAGGCTTGAATTGGCGAAAGTTGATTTTTGGCGATTTTCGGTTGGCGGTGGAAAATAGGCTATCGGGGTCGGAATGGAATTCCAAAAGTTGGAACAGGTTCGTAATGTCATTTTGGACGTGTGTGCAAATTTTCAGGTCAATCGGATGCATTTTGGTTGGTTTCGGCATCTTTGGTGAAATTCAGAAATTTCAAAGTTCATAGGCTTGAATTTGATGTGATTTTGGTGCTTTTGCGTTGTTTTTGGTGTTTCGAGGGCTCGACTAAGTTTGATGAGTTTATGGGTATTTTGTGGGGTTTTGTTTGGGGTCTCCATGGGCTCGGGTTGATTTCGGATGGGCGTCAGAAGGTTTGGGTTGAGCCATTTTCTTCAATATTTCATCCGGGTTTGAAACTTTTGAAGGGTTTTTGAAAAGGGAAATTGATAGTTCTTCATTGAGGTAAGGTTTTTGGATTTAAAACTCGTTTATATGTGATTAAAGGTCTGATAAGTGGTGAAACATTTGGGAAAATCAGTGCAAAAATGGGTAATTAGGGCTTGTGATTAAGAGACCTTAAAATGGAAATTTGAGGGGTTATTTGGACTCCGATTTCAGTGTTCTTGGTATGTATAGACTCGTGGGGGGATGAGGATTCTTGTGGTGTGAATTTTATCGACTTCCGACATGTGGTCCTGGGGGTCGGGTTTGACCAATTTCGGGATTTTTGGGTAATTTTGATAAATTTCGAATGGGTTTCGTTCCTTGGAATATGATAATGATATAAATCTAATTTTTGGTAGATTTGGACCACTCGGAGGCCGAATCTAGAGGCAAAGGTGCTGCGGACTAGTATTTTTATCCGGTTTTGAGGTAAGTAACGATTGTAACTCTAGACCTGAGGGTATGAAACCCCGGTATTTTACATTATTTTGATAAATAAGGTGACGCACATGCTAGGTGACGAGTGTGTGGGCGTGCACCGATAGGGATTGTGACTTTGTCCGTCCCGTAGCGACTATTAAGTCCTATAATTGACTTGAAATCATGAAATAACCTGCATTTTAGAGACTTATACTATTTATGGAATGTAAGCCATGTTTGGGGCCTTGTGCCGATCTGTTAGACCCTCGGGGGTATTTTTACACTATTCTCACACTACGTTAGTAAATGAATTGTGAACTCATCCATGCTTACTATTTGTTGCTATTTTCACTGTTATTACACTATTTAGAATACTATGAGGTATTTTGGGCTGAGTCCCATGATGTTGAGATGAGTTTCCCGAGTGGCTTGAGAGGATGACTGAGTGAGGCCGAGTGTCACGACCCAAATTCCCAACCTTAGATATCGTGATGGCGCCTTACTCCACACTTGCTAGGCAAGCCAATGTTAGAGTTCGCTTAACTATTTCCTTTAATTAACCATTTAAAACAGGATAAAACAATTTTAAATTAATACTTAATCTAATGTCTTTAAATGAATTTACAATATAAAATAATAAATAATTAACTAAACCGAGCCACGAACTAATTATATAGATAAATCCAAGAACTACCCCACAGTCTGGTGTCACAATACACGAACTACTAAAGAATACTACAAATAATGGGCTGAAAGAAATAGTGTAATTGTTCTGAATATGATAAAACAACGTTTATGAAAATAGGAGAAAACTATCGGGATCTGCGAATGCCGGCAGATATACCTCGTGTCTCCGAATAAATGAATAGCCGCTCTAAATATCTCTACTGCTGGCCGGTACCTAGATCAGTATAAAAGAGTGAAGAGTGTAGTATCAGTACAAACGACACCATGTACTGAGTAAGTGTCGAGCCTAACCTCGACGAAGTAGTGACGAGGATACGGCGGGTCATTAACAACATATAACTTGTGACAATAATATATACAATAACGCAATACAACAATTCTACACGAACAAGAAAATATAACTGAAACAATAAATATAATATCTCAGTCGCCTATTCCAGGCCTCAACTATCACCAAGATCTCACACAAATTTTCGAATTTCCAAACATTACTTTGAATAACTGTATGTGCAGAATATGAGCAAAAAACGTAGAGTAAAATAATAAATTTTCAAATCTTTATAATAAAATCAGTAAAACATAATTATACTCCCTTATCACTTTCTTGTTGCGGTGTGCAACCCGCTCCCACCTGTACACCCTTATCACTATCTGTTGTTTTAAACTTCAATTCTACACAATATTACAAGTTAATTGTGCAGTACCCAATTTTCGAGTGCTGTCTAATAAGAAGAACCTGGTTCTTCTTAGTATACTACTTACTACTGTTTGCGGAATAATTAAGCAGTAATAGTAAAGACACAGGGATTTTTACGTGGAAAACACCTGGCTCAAAAGGTGAAAAAATCACGACCTATTCCTCAGTAGGATTTGCTCAAACTCTTCACTAAAACTCTGAGCCAAAACGGACTTACAAAATAAACTCTTTTGTAATCCTAGGACTAACTTTAATCCTCTTTGTATCAACTAGCCTCTAGCTAATTTCTACAGATTTCAAGCTAACTATAACTTGATCAATTTGTACCTACTACAATTGCTTCTAAGTAAGCTGAAAAGATACAATGTTAAAACTCCTACTACAATCAACTAGACTCAATACACAAACAATGGAACTGTTTCTTCTAGTTGAATTGTAGCCTTTGTATCGCACAACAATTCTGCTTGCAAAATATCTCTGGAACTTTTGCTTCAGATCTTGATTCACTTTAGTACTTGTGCGTCACTTCTTTCAGCAGTAATACATTGATTATTTATAGAGTCCGTTTGTTGAGTCCATGATTCAATTCTGATCCAACTCTTCCTTGGTAAACGAGTTTGATTGTAACTCAACTTCCTTCCTCTATTTCTGTCCTAGCTGAAATCAACTTCTGTCATCTCTATCAGTTTGCAAGCTTTTCGTATTAGGAGACTTTCTCTTAGTTCTTTGATACTCAGAAATCACTGATATCTCCTAGACTTGTACGATTCTTGTTCCAACTGCTTCATTCAGATGTGTATGATATGACGGACCTGGTTCAACTTGACACCTTTTGGCAATCTTCAAAACTCATTCAGTGACATGGGCCAACAAATTCCCCCTTTTTGATGATGACAAACTCTGTGCTTTTATCCTGTATACACATCCAACACTTTATATATTTTTGAGCATTAATCATCAAGAATCAGGTTCATTAGGTTATAAATATCACTTTAAAATTTTTGAATNTCATTGATTAACATGGATTATCAACACCAAAACAGATTAAAATCAAAAACAGCCAAAACATGAGTAAGACAGAATTAAAAACTGAAACAAAAGACACTCCACACAGTCCCGAACTGGGAACTTGATAGGATAGAAGGGGGTAGTTCTGGAAATTCCTAAGTCTAGGGTGGTGCAGAAGAGGCTGGATTCTTGGTTTGGAGAAGAGACAACATTTGGTGTAAGACACCCTCGTTTTTCTCCTTCTCCTTGGCTAATTCAGCTTTGAGAGCATCACGCTCAACTTCCACCTAAACTAAGCGAGTCTTCAAGCGAAGGATCTCCATATCCTTTTGCTCGCTTTCCTGCACCAGAGTACGGACCTTGCTATTGACTGGTTGCTTTCAAGATGAACCAGGTTCATCTGCCGGGGCACTGACAGTGTAATCACTTGACAGCAAAGTGTCCTCCCCAAAGAAATCCTTTGTAGTAGCCATTTCAACCTTCTTTGTGGGAACTCCAAAATGAGCCAGAACTGTAGTAAGGATAAAACCATAAGGAATTGCATGGGCCTTGGTGCCATTCACCACTCTGTGCAAAAGATGGATGATTAAAGATGGCCAATTGATCTGCTTGCCTCTGTACAGGCACTCCATGAGTGTTAGATCCATGTAGTTTGCAATGTGCCTGCGTTCTTGTCTAGGAAGCAGAAATTTAATTACAAACTCAATATCTCACTTTTGTACACAGCCCTGGGTTCAGGCTCTTCTTCGTTGTCACAAAAGAATCTGGTGATGTTGAGTGCTGAAGCCATTCCATCCAAGCAAGGCCATCTCTGCCTTGTATAGTCGCCATAGCCCTCAGATGGAATGTCTAGAATGACTCCCAGTTCTTGAGCGTCAAAGGATACTTCAACTCCCCTGACCAATGATGTAACCCTTCCTCCAATCACAGTTGCATTCCCCATGAACTCCACAACCTCATTTCTGACCAGTCTGCCTTCAATGCGAAGGACCATGTCCTTCCAGCCTTGCGCTGCTAGAATATCCATTAAGTACCTCATACCCGGCTCCTCCAAATTCTTCAGTAACTTTCCCTTCAAGATATGTCTCTTGCCAAACATGGCAACTCTGTCAATCGGCACTTCTCCAACCTCCTTCTTTTCATCTCCACTCCATTCAGGATTAGCATCGCTCTCCACAATCTGAATTTTCTTATTTGACTTTACTTTAGACCTTGTCCTCGTAGATGTACTCACGGTGGTAGAAGACACAGGTGCTGACTTCTTTGTGGAAGTCTTATCCATTTTGGGCTTGGTTGTCTTGATCACCACTGTAGCAACTTCCTCTTCTTGTTGGACCAGGTCCAACACCTCATCATCATCAATAGACTCAACATGCTCCCCCACTTTTGCTTTCCCTTTCTCTTCCTTCTTTATTTTGCTCTCTTGTAGAGCTTTTTCCAGCTTCTCCTCTTCTTCTCGAACAGTATTTCTCGTAGGTCGTACCCTTGGAACAGGTACACCAACAGACTCATCAGTTTTCCTTTTCTTTGAGGAAACTAAGGCTTTAGACTTGATGGACTTTGGAGTCCTTCTCTTCTTGGGGTTGTATGAGTCCCCCAGTTTCTTCAGTCTCTCAGCCAAGGTTTCTTCCCCAGAAGAAACGCGTTCATCTATCTCCTTCATCAGCTTTTCTAACCCAACAGCAGCTTCCTCGACTTCATTAGTTCCCCCTATCACTACAACATCATCTTCCAGATTTTCAAGAATGGGCCACAAATTTCAAGTGTGGAACCATCCTTCCCAGATCCCCTCACACCTGCATCTCCCTCGTTCTCAAGAATTTTCCCAGTTTTTGCTTGCCTACTTGGTACTTCCACATCCACCACAGACCCCACCAGCACAAATCTATTTTCAGAATTTAACACGGAGGTAACTTCAGTATTACCTTTCTCAGCACTGGACGAACCAGGTGCATCGTCTTCATGTGCTGATTTGAACGATTCACTGGACGAATCTGGTTTGGGTTCTTCTTCATCCTGTAATAAATCTTCCAAGAACTTTTCTCGTGAACCTGAGGCCACAGATTTGCGTGCAAGAACCTTGACACGACGGGGTTTGGGGGCTGGGGTAGGGTTTGGTGTAGGTTTAAGAGCATCATGGTGTTCAGGGGTTTCAGGTGTCTCAGAGGATTCAGAACTGTAGACCGGTGGAGAATCAGACTCATATACTCCTTCATCGTAGTCACGATTTTGAGAATTAGATGAAGTAGGCGACATGGTATTAAATCTTTGAGAGAAAAAGAAGAGAGGGTAAAAGGCAGTAGAGATTTGAGTGTTGAGTGACTTGAACAGGGTTCGTCTATTGCTTTATTCTCAATGGGTAATGATGTCCTACTTATAACTTGTGGCTGGGGTGATTATAACGGAAGTGTATTAACACAAGTAGGATACTAATCGATTAAGGATTGTCAGTGATTGGACATTAATTAAACCATTTCTTTCCCCCTAAAACTAGGCTAATTTAATGTGACGGAGCTTCTTCAAACTGGTTCATTATTTGGGTAAGTACGAGAATTTGAACTGAACCATAAATGAATATAGTCCTGCTCATGTATGACTGTACTTGAATTAATATATGTATGGAGATGAGAACGTACCTTGTCAGTCATGTAAACCAGCATGGATGAACCATGTTCATCCTGTTAAAAATCTTGTTTTTGCCTCAATTCACAAAAATAGAGAAACATCATTAGCAGTTGGGGAACCATATTAATACATGGAAAAATAGTATGGAAATAAAGACATAGTACTGAGCAATGATTAATCTGATTAAGTACCTAATTAAAATTTCTAGCCAGAAAACTTCCCCCATTTTTTTCATTTTGTTTTTCAATTAGGTGATCTTAATCATCCCTAATTCAAGCATGTTTCTCTCATAATGCTCCCTGCTCAATGCTTTGGTAAATATATCAGCAATTTGATGATCAGTGGCACAAAATTCGATTGAGATCATCCCCTTTTCATAATTATCCCTCAGGAAATGGTGCCTAACATCTATGTGCTTAGTTCTCTTGTGATGAACCGGGTTCTTAGTCATACTAATTGAACTAGTGTTATCACAGTAAATAGGAACGCATCCCACATCTATACCAAAGTCCAGGAGTTGTTGCTTGATCCATAGCAACTGGGCACAACAAGAGGCTGCAGCCACATATTCAGCCTCAGCAGTAGACAAGGCTACTGAATTTTGTTTCTTGGTGGCCCAAGAGACAAGGAAGGAGCCCAAAAAGTGAGCCATGCCTGAAGTACTTTTCCTGACAACCAGGAAACTTGCATAATCAACATCAGCATATCCTACAAGGTCAAAATTACTACCTTTAGGATACCAAAGGCACAAATCAGTGGTGCCCTTCAGATATCTCAAAATTCTTTTTACTGCAGTGAGATGGGACTCCTTTGGATTGGCTTGAAACCTAGCCCATAGTCCTACACTGAACACAATATCAGGTCTACTTGCATTAAGATATAGTAGAGACCCAATCATCCCTTTATACGTCTTCTGATCAACGGATGAACCAGGTTCATCCACATCCATCTTTGTAGTTGTGGCAATTGGGGTATCTATCTCCTTTGAATCTTCCATTTTGAACTTCTTGAGGAGTTCTTTCACATACTTCTGTTGATGAATCATTGTTCCATGTGGAGTTTGTTTGATTTGCAGACCTAAGAAAAAGGTTAGCTCACCCATCATACTCATTTCAAACTCACTCCCCATTAATGTAGCAAATTCCTTGCTGAGCTTCTCAGTTGTTGCCCCAAATATGATATCATCAACATATATTTGTACAATCAGAAGATCTTTTCCCTTTTCCTTTAAGAACAAAGTACTGTCTATTTTGCCTCGTTTGTACCCATGTTCCAGCAGGAATTTTGACAATCTCTCGTACCAAGCTCTAGGTGCTTGCTTGAGACCATAGAGAGCCTTGTCAAGTTTATATACATGATCAGGTGATTCTTTGCTTTCAAAACCAGGAGGCTGTTTTACAAATACCTCTTCCTTCAAATAGCCATTGAGAAAGGCACTCTTGACATCCATCTGATGCAAAGTGAATTCCATGTGTGCAGCAAATGCTATAAGAAGTCTGATTGCCTCCAATCTTGCCACAGGAGCAAAGGTCTCATCATAATCAATTCCCTCTTCTTGGTTGTATCCTTGAAGCACCAGTCTTGCCTTGTTTCTTGTAACAATTCCATCCTCATCGAGTTTGTTCCTGAAGACCCGCCTGGTGCCAATTATTGATCTGTCCAGTGGCCTGGGTACCAAGTGCCATACTTGACTTCTCTCAAATTGATTCAGCTCCTCTTGCATAGCAGTTACCCAGTCAGCATCTTTCAGGGCTTCAGCAATGTTCTTTGGTTCAGTCAAGGATAGAAATGCATCAAACGCACACAGATTTTTCAAGGAGGATCTAGTTTTGATTCCCGATCTCAAGTCTGTTATGATGTTCTCAAGATGGTGAGAACTCTGATATATGTGTGGTTTGAGAACCAGTTGTTCACTTCTGGATTATTCCATTTTGTCTTGTTGCTGTGGAACAGGATCAAGGCCAGTATTTTCATGAGGAATTCCCCCTGTCGAGTTGCGTGGGGTTGTTGGACCTGGTCCATCACCTGTTCCATCTCCCATAGGTGCTTCAATGTAGTCATTGCTCCTCACCAGTCCAAGCTCCTCATCTTCTGGTTCCTGTCTCTCAGATAAAGTGTTAGTTTCATCAAAGACAACATGTACACTTTCTTCTACACACATAGTTCTTTTATTGTATATTTTATAAGCTTTGCTATGTGTAGAATATCCCAAGAACACTCCCTCATCACTTCTGGGATCAAATTTTCCTAAAGAATCTTTGCCATTATTATGCACATAACACTTGCATCCAAAAGCCCTAAGATGGGATATGTTGGGCTTTCTCCCTTTAAGTAATTCATAGGGAGTTTTCTCTACCAGAGGTCTGGTCATGCATCTATTGATAATATAACATGCAGTGTTAATTGCTTCTGCCCAGAAGTTGTGAGGTAGTTTGCTTGATAGAATCATGGTTCTTGCCATGTCTTCAAGAGTTATGTTTTCCCTTTCAACAACCCCATTTTGTTGTGGGGTTCGAGGAGCAGAAAAATTGTGATTCACACCATGTACATCACAGAACTCATCAAACTTAGCATTCTCAAACTCAGTACCATGGTCAGATCTAATGGATGCTAGTTGATGTCTTAATTGATTCTGAATCTTCTTGACAAATGAGGTGAACATTTCAAATGCTTCATCCTTAGATGTCAAGAATAAGGTCCAAGTGAACCTTGAGAAATCATCTACTAGCACCATCACATATCTCTTCTCACCTCTACTTAGAGTTCTCATAGGACCACACAGATCCATATGAACTAGTTCCAACGTCCTGGTGGTACTGACCATTTTCTTACTTTTGAAAGAAGACCTTACCTGCTTCCCCCTTGCACATGCCTCACAAACCTTGTCTTCTTTGAACTTAATATTAGGAAGCCTTACCACTAAGTCCTTAGAGACCAGCTTGTTAATACCAAGTCTTTTGTGCCACAGGAGGGGATCACTGTCCAACACACTAAGTCAAGTGAGTTCATTGTCAGATAGTGTAGACAAGTCAATGACATAGATAGTGTTCATTCTTTTTCCCTGCAAAAAACAATCTTGTCAGTAAGCAGGTTGATCACAAAACATTTTGTGGAAGTAAAAGAGACAAGGTTACCTCTGTCACACAATTGTGACACACTGATTAGGCTATATTTCAATCCATTTATCAGATACACATGTTCAATTTAACGTGTGTCATCTTTACCTACCTTGCTGACCCGTATTATTTCACCTTTCTTTCCGTTTCCAAAGGAGACATTTCCTCCTTTGAGGTTTTCAAGTGAAAGGAACTGTTCCTTGTTCCCTGTCATATGCTTAGAGAAACCACTATCCAAAAACCAAAATTGGTTGCTTCCCTTCACTTGTACCTTCAAAAGAAAATCAAGGGTTAGTTTTAAGAACCCAAACTAGTTTGGGTCCTTTTCCATGAGAGAATGGATGAATCAGATTTTTTCTGGCCCAGTTTGGTAGCCAGTTTTTCTTTTTAATGAATCTCTCATTTTTCTGACTGGCCTTTTCTTTTGCAGAACACTCATATTTAGAGTGGCCAGTCTTCCCACAATGGGTGCAAATTTTATTTTCAGGGAGAGTGAGATACTTGCTTTTGGGATCCCACTTAGGAAATTGACTCCCAAAACCAAGCCCTCTCTGGTTGCTACTATGATTCTCTTGGAGCTATATTAAAGCATCATAAGACTTATTCCACTTACGTGTTCTATCAAATTCATGTTTGACTTTGCCAAGTTCTTCTTTAAGAGATTTTATCTGCTCATCTTTGGCATACATTTTATCTTTCAATTTACCTAAGTCTTCTTCTAACTTCGCATGAGAGTGATCAACTACCTTTTTACTGGATCCTAGTCTTAACTTTAAATTTTCAGATTTTAGTTCTAGAATCTCAGTTTCGAGTGGTTGAACCTGGTTCATCAAGACAGTGTTTTTCTTTTCAGATTCACTGACCCTTATTTCCAGGTCCATGCATTTTGCTCTCAGCATTGCACACTCATTAGATAGTTGATCTTTCTCTTTAGTTGCCTCCTCAGAATCATCAATGAAGTCAAGTAGCAACTCAGAGAGTTTCTCCTTAGATAGAAACTTTATTTTTGTTTTAAGATGTGAGATACTTACCTGTGGTTCTTCATAAGTCTCCTCATCAGATCCAATTTCCAACATGAGAGCTTGATCTTCTGTCTCACCATCTTCTGATTCTTCATCTGAACTTTCCCCCCAAGCAGCAACCATAGCCTTTGTAGTAGTTTTCTTGGGTTGGACCAGTTCCTTCTTCCTGTTCTTTCTTTCATATCTCTCCTTCCTCCATTCTACTTCCCACTGGGGGCAGTTCTTGATGAGATGATCATTTTTTCCACACTTGTAGAATCCCTCATTAGCTGGCCTTTTAGGAGTCTTTGCCTTGTTGAAGTTTCCTCCTCTAGAGATGCCTTTCTTTCTCATGAGAAAGTTTCTGAATTCTTTGGTGATCATGGCCATCTCATCATCCTCCAGATCTGCTCCCTCTGTTATTCTTAGTGCTAGACTTCTTTCCTTCTTTGGGTCATCCATTTTCATGATCTGCCTTCTGAGTTCATAAGCAGTAAGGTTTCCAATCAACTCATCTAGTCTAAGGGTTGCCATATTTTTGGATTCCTAGATGGCAGTTTTCCCAGGAGATAGGCAGAACCCTTGTCAAAATCTTCTCAACCTTGTCTTCTTCAAGGATGTCTCTTCCAAGAGACTTGAGTTCATTAGTCAAGGTTGTGAACCTTGTGTACATCTCCTGAATTGTTTCTCCTTCCTTCATAGTGAAGTTTTCATACTGAGAGTATAGCAATGTACCTCTAGACCTCTTCACTTGAGTTGTTCCTTCATGAGCCACTTGTAGAGTATCCCAGATTTCCTTGGCAGTGGTGCAGCTTTGGATTCTGTTGTATTCATCTGGGCCTAGTCCACACACTAGCCACTTTTTGGCCTTGGCATTCTTCTCCCATTTCTTTAGATCCTCAGTTGTGTAGTCAGCCCTAGTCTTAGGCACATCTACTCCTTCAGCAGTTTTCTTCATTGTTGCAAGTGGTCCATCAGTGACTATGTCCCAGAGTTCATAGTCCTCTCCAATAAGGTGATCCTTCATTCTATTCTTCCACCAAGAATAGTATTGGCCATTGAAGAGTGGTGGCCTTGCAGTTGATTGACCTTCCCAGTTCACAGGTGGTGCACTCATCTTGATCTTTTCCTAGGTGTTAGCCTCTTCAAGGATAACTCGCTCTGATACCAATTGTTGTTTTAGACTTCAATACTACACAATATTACAAGTTAATTGTGCAGTACCCAATTTTCGAGTGTTGTCTAATAAGAAGAACCTGGTTCTTCTTAGTATACTACGTACTACTGTTTGCGGAATAATTAAGCAGTAATAGTAAATACACATGGATTTTTACGTGGAAAACACCTGGCTCAAAAGGTGAAAAAACCACGACCTACTCAGTAGGATTTTCTCAAACTCTTCACTAAAACTCTGAGCCAAAATGGACTTACAAAATAAACTCTTTTGTAATCCTAAGACTAACTCTAATCCTCTTTGTATCAACTAGCCTCTAGCTAATTTCTACAAATTTCAAGTTAACTCTAACTTGATCAATTTGTACCTATTACAATTGCTTCTAAGTAAGCTTAAAAGATACAATGTTAAAACTCCTACTACAATCAACTAGACTCAATACACAAATAATGGAACTGTTTCTTCTAGTTGAACTGTAGCCTTTGAATCGCACAACAATTCTGCTTGCAAAATATCTCTGGAACTTTTGCTTCAGATATTGATTCACTTTAGTACTTGTGCGTCACTTCTTTCAGCAGTAATACATTGATTATTTATAGAGTCCGTTTGTTGAGTCCATGATTCAATTCTGATCCAACTCTTCCTTGGTAAACGAGTTTTATTGTAACTCAACTTCCTTCCTCTATTTCTGTCCTAGCTGAAATCAACTTCTGTCATCTCTATCAGTTTGCAACCTTTTCGTATTAGGAGACTTTCTCTTAGTTCTTTGATACTCAGCAATTACTGATATCTCCTAGACTTGTACGATTCTTGTTCCAACTGCTTCATTCAGATGTGTATGCTATGATGGACCTGGTTCAACTTGACACATTTTGGCAATCTTCAAAACCCATTCAGTGACATGGGCCAACACTATCATTTATCCACCCTTATCAATATCAATTTTCCACTCTTATCACAACCCCTTATCACAATCAATTTTGTTTATTCATCAAAAACTTTCACAGTTCAGGTCAAGCCTTTCACAACACTTTTATTTCAACAATTGCAAACAGAAAACAGTATAGATCGTAAGCTTTAACCAATATCATCCCACAATAAAACCAGTCAGGATATATATAACCACTATAACACTGTCAACCCAACTCAGTCTTAATGTACCAAGATAGAATCAATAGAACAACCAACACTTTTAACACACTTGCAACAACAATTGGCAATAATCAAATGAAACCAAATAGCCACGTAAATCTCAACAATCATAAAATAGTTAAACTGCATTTCTCATAACTTCCTCAATATTATCAAAAATTGAAACCAACAGGAATATATATATATATATATATATATATATATATATATATATATATATATATATATATATATATATATATATATATATATATATATATATATCGTAAAGCAATGTCCAACAACTCAACCTTTCTGTACCACAAAGAAATCAGAGAAACAACCGATACTTTTCTAAAATAATTGCAACGAGACTTAACAACAAACTGATAATCCAAGTAGTCATAGAAACCATAACGAACATAAAACAATTAAGACATGAATCAATTAAATTGGAAACGGGGAAGGAATCATGTTTAACAGACCATTTGGTGGTGCATAGATACTAGTCACCTCACCTATACACCACACACATGCAATTCACATAGCAAATAAGTGGGGATTCCTAAAGGTTAGACCAAACACTTACCTCAATTTCGCAGGCCACTCACTGCTCAATTACAGCTTTTCCTTTAGAATATTGCTCTAACTTGCTCAAATCTAATCATAATTAACTCAATATCATTAATTAAGGCTGAAGAAACTAATTTTATTGAAAATTATAATTTTTCCTAAGTTTTCTCAACAAAAAAAGTGAAAACCCGACCCCGGGCCTGCTTGGTCTAAACTCGGAGTTCGGACCAAAGTACGTTTACCCATTCACCCACGAACCCAAATATGCAATTAGCTCCGAAATACGACCTCGATTCGAGGTAAAGATTCGATTTTTACAAAATTTCTTAATTCTACCCAAACCCTCAATTTTTACCATGAAAATTCTTAGTTTTTGATTTAAAAGTGATGAAAAATAATGAGTAATTGAAAGAGTAAGGTTTTTAGAATTGATTACCTATGACTTGGGGATGATATTTGGTGAAGAAATTCGTTCCTAGGGCTCTGAGGTTCGAAAATTTCGAACAAGAAGAAGTCTGTCTATTTTATATATATTTTTCTACTTGCTATTCTGTCTCGTTTCTCGTGCCAAACGATCCTGAAACTCGATTTTGATGTCTCCAATGGATTCCTTGTGAAATTGTAGTCAAGTTAGGCTTTTGAATCACTCAATTTGACCTTATAATAAAGAAGGTGTGTAGGTTTTAATATTTGCAAATAGTGCAGATTTTTAATACGTCGTCAATGACAATTTCGTAATTATCCTGAAAATTCTGGCAACCATAGTAAAATAACCATAAAATCCTCATACGATGTCCAAATTCGATGATTCTTTTTGCTACGGGTCCTTAATTACGATACGGATTTAATACTTCATTCAAAACAGAAATCGTAGCTCATTTGTTCAATATGATATCATTCATGCTTGAAGAAACGACGTCGAAGCATAAGAAAGAACGAGCGCAACACAACTCAAACCTATTTGAAACTCACTCGAGCCCTCGGGGCTCTAGACCAAACATGCACGCAAGTCTAAAAGCATCATACAGACTTGCTCGTGCGATCAAATCATGAAAATAACATGTAAAACTATGAATTAAACCTCAAAACTTATTATTTTTCTCAAGAACACTTAAAGTTCACTATTTATCAACCGGACGTCCAAATCACGTCAAATAAATTCCGATTCTCACCAAATTTTGCAGACACGGCCTAAATATCATAACAAACCTGTATCGAGCTCCGGAACCAAAATACGGGCCTGATACCAATGGTTTCAAACGTTAAATTATTTCTTTATTTCATTAATAATTCAGCTAAATAATTTCTTTCAAAAATTGATTTCTAAGGCTTGGGACCCCGGAATTCAATTTCGGGCATACGACCAAGTCCCATATTTTACTGCGGACCTCTCGGGATCATCAAAACACAGATCCGAGTCTGTTTACTCAAAATGTTGATTCAAGTCAACTAAAACTAAATTTTAATTCTAAAAATTATTATTTCTTATACTTTCACATAAAAGCTTTCTGGTTTCACGCCCGGACTGTGTACGCAAATCGAGGTAGTTAAAATTAATCTTTTTATGGCTAATAAGCCTAGAACAGAGTCTAAATTCATAAAATGAACCCTTGGGTCATCACAATCTCCACCTCTAAAACAAATATTTGTCCTCGAACGGACATAGAAGATTACCTGAATTTGCAAACAAGTGTGATATTTACTCTGCATGTCCGACTCGGACTCCCAAGTAGCCGCCTCAACGGGCTGGCCTCTCCATTGCACTCGAATTGAAGGATAACTCTTAGACCTGAACTGACGAACCTGCCGGTCTACAATGGCTACCGGCTCCTCCTCATAAGTCAAATCCTTGTCCAATTGGACATAGTTGAAATTTAACACGTGGGACGGGTCACCGTGATATTTCTGGAGCATAGACACGTGGAATACCGGATGAACTGAGGATAACCCTGGAGGCAACGCGAGTCTATAAGCTACATCCCCCACTCTATCAAGAATCTCAAATGGCCTGATATACCTAGGGCTCAACTTACCCTTCTTTCCGAACCTCATAACACCCTTCATGGGCGACACACGAAGCAATACTCTCTCTCCCACCATGAATGCCACCTCACAAACATTACGATCGGCATAACTCTTCTGCCAAGACTGAGCTGCACGAAGTCTCTCCTGAATAATCTTGACCTTATCCAAGGCCTCCTGAACTAAGTCTTCACCCAGTAATCGAGCCTCTCCCGGCTCAAACCATCCAACTGGCGATCTGCACCGTCTACTATATAATGCCTCATAAGGAGCCATCTGAATGCTCGACTGATAACTATTATTATAGGCAAACTCCTCTAACGGCAAGAACAGATCCCAAGAACCTCCAAAGTCAATAACACAAGCGCGGAGAATATCCTCCAATATATGAATGGTACGCTCGTACTACCCGTCAGTCTGAGGGTGAAATGTTGTACTCAACTCTACTCGGGTACCCAACTCACGCTGAACTGCCCTCCAAAAGTGCGAAGTAAACTGCGTACCCCGATTAGAAATGATAGACACGGGCACACCATGGAGGCGAACAATCTCCCGAATATATAACTCAGCCAAACGCTCTGAAGTATAATTACTTGCCACATGAATGAAATGTGCTGATTTAGTCAGCCTATCCACAATAACCCAAACTGCATCGAATTTTATCTGAGTCTGTGGGAGTCCAACAACGAAGTCCATAGTGATACGCTCCCACTTCCACTCAGGAATCTCTATCTGTTGTAGCAAACCACCAGGTCTCTAATGCTCATACTTCACCTGCTGACAATTTAAGCAGCGAGCCACATAGGCAATAATGCCCTTCTTCATTCTTCTCCACCAATAATTTTGCCTCAAGTCTTGGTACATTTTGGCTGCACCTGGGTGAATCGAATACTTAGAACTGTGAGCCTCCTCAAGGATCAATTCACGAAGGCCATCAACATTAGGCACACATAACCGACCCTGCATCCTCAAAAAACCATCATCTCCAACGGTAACCTTGCTTGGCACCACCGTGCCGAACTGTGTCCCTAAGGACCATCAAATGTGGGTCATCATCATGTCTCTCCCGTACACGCTCAATTAGAGAAGACCGAGCGACTGTACTAGCTAGAACACTGCTGGGAAAAATATCCCACCTCACGAACTGATTAGTCAATGTCTGAATTTCTGAAGCTAACAGTCTCTCACCCACCAGAATATACGCAAGGCTTCCCATACTCATTGCCTTCCTACTCAATGCATCGGCCACCACGTTGGCCTTCCCTGGATGATACAACATGGTGACATCATAATCCTTCAGTAACTCTAACCATCTCCGCTGCCTCAAATTTAGATCTTTTGTCTTGAACAAGTACTGAAGACTGTGATGATCCGTGAAACCTCACACGGCACGCCATAAAGATAGTGCCTCCAAATTTTCAATGCATGAACAATGGTTGCCAATTCTAAGTCATGGTCAGGATAATTCTTCTCATGGACTTTAAACTGTCGAGACGCATATGCAATTACCCTGCCATCCTGCATCAATACTGCTCCAAGTCCAACTCGGGAACGTCACAATTGTCACGACCCAAACTGGAGGATCATGACTAGCACCAACGTACATTTTATCTAACCTTCTTTATTATCTTTAAGGGATAACGAGATCAATGTAAATGGTAGATATGGATCATGAACATACATCACATGGGATGACAAGATTGCTAAGAAACTACATAAAAGGTACGAGCTACAACGCTGCCATGAAAGACTACAACAAAAATTAGCCAACAAGGCATACCAAACTATACATGATTCAACACCTGTCTATGAGACTTTAAAGGAGCATAAGTAGTGCAACATAGCCGTAACAGGTCCCCGACATACCCATAATATCTATAACAACAATGCATACCAAGACCACGGCAAGTCCGAAGAAGGGATCTCTCCTATAACCGCTGAATTGGAAAGCCTACGGTGGTGGGGGAGCTGCGTCTACCTGTCTATCAGGACCTGCAGCATGACATGCAGCGTCCACAAATAAAAAGGACGTCAGTACGAATAAAGTATTGAGTATGTAAGGCAGGAAACATAAGTAAGAACAGTAATGTAAACGGGGATAAAGAATATACAACCTGTAACATCTGAGTACCTATGAGGGCTACTGACATGAAATGTGTGATACATACATATATATACATAAGACTTTAAAACATCTACCTCTGTGGGCATCATCATCATCATATCGTACCCGGCCACGTGGAGCTCGGTAAACCCAACTGATCACTGGTTGCATAATAGGTGCCATACCCGGTCGACTATAGAGCGGCTCGGTAGAGTAAAATAGCTACATATATATATATATATATATATATATATATATATAATACATGTCGGACTCACTGGAATCATATTCTGAACCTTTCGGAGTGACGTAAGGTCGATATTCTCCGTACACGTTATTAGGATTAACTCTTCATCAAGAATATTATAAGAATCAGGAAGTACCAATAACATTGATAGCATAAGAATAAGAGAAGAAACCTCAACGTCAATTGTTCCATAAGAAGGGAAACAATGTACGTACTGCTAGATTCTAAGAGTAGAGTATCTTTGGAAGCTCGTTCATTGCATTATGTACAATCGGAGTCGTGCAAAAGAAGAAAAGGGATAGCCTCACATACCTTGTATGTACTTCCCCAACATCAAGCTACGCAAATGTCACAACTGCTTAATCTACAATAAGAGAAACGATAATATCGTTATCGTTTAAGCGTCATAACTATTATGTATCTGCCACAATCTATTTTATGATGAAACGGACAGCACCTCCCCTATATATATGACTTCACACGATTCAAAACAATCACCAAACAACATCAATAATAATCATATTGATCCTCCCAAAATAGTCTCCACACACCCTAAACACTTCATACATAAGATGACCATCGTAGTCATGTCAAACGACCCAGAAATGTTACAACGAACAACCAGACCACAACCCTACATATATATGGTGTTTCTCCACACCCTTCCTCCTCCAAAACTTCATAAAACAGTAGTAAAACACGCATCCCAACAGCAACACAAAATAGTCCACAAAACATTCCGCTAGAAGTCAAATAACTCGAACTCACGGCTTCCGATCATCGTCCCGTGAGTTCTAACTATTAGGAAACACATTTATCAACCTTCCTTGATATTTAAACACTTAAATACAGATATTAAATGTTTCTTAACTATGAAGTACCTTCCAAAACTCTAACTACAAAGAAAAAGGAGAGGCGATACAATGATACTAACGTCGTAGGGATCATTTTGATGTTATCGCTTCTCAATTTCATGCCCGGGATGATAATATTCTTTGAAAACCTAGAAGAGAGCTTGAGGTTATGTTTATGGGTGTTCTCTGGTTGTTTTATGCTGAAAATGAAGAGAAAGCCGACCTAAGACTTATATATATCAACTTTGGAAAAGTCAAAGAGGTGCTAGCTTGGCACCCTAGGATTTGTCCATCTTCCGACGCTTATATCCTTTTATCCCGATGTCGTATGAACGAACGGTTAAGAGAGTTGGAAACTACATTCCAAGACCTTCAATTTGGTATATTATATGTCCCAATAATATCTCATATAACACATGAAATATATTTCTCAAAAAGCTCTAGTGATCCACCTACTTCACTTATGATGTCTGCGCAGTCTCGCGAAACTGCAAATATCTCGCTACTCATATGTCGTATCGATGAACGGTTTAATGCGCTGGAAACTAGACTCATAGATATTCAATTTGGTTTGTATACCATCCAATAATTCCAATTATATTGGTAGAAATCTCAGTTACATTTGACCTAATTTTAAGCACATTATGAGTGTAATTTGTGAAGACCTTTGCCAACTTTTGTTACACAACTTGCTTGACTTCAAAATGTAGAACACAACTATCATACAATAAAAATAACTCATTGAATAACCTTCACATCATGTAACGAACTATAGTCTCACCCTAAAGTACATGTTATAACATTCCAAACTCGTCGACTTTCGACGAAACCTATTTTCTTCAATTGGTTTAGCTTCTAAGCTTTCCAACCCTCTTGGCACTCGTTATTCATGATCTTACATATTTGTAACCTCTAATGTAACATGATTAACTTACTTTATATGCTTCCAAATATAATCTTATTTTTGAGCTTACATCAATTGACTTACGACGTACTCTCACGTACGAAAACATGGGGTGTAACAACAATATACCGTGAAAGAACATGAATCTGATTGTAACACCAACACTGGTGCTGAAGTCAAGGTTGTCTTGAGCTTCTGAAAGCTCGCCTCGCACTCGTCTGACCATTTAAATGGACCACCTTTCTGAGTCAATTTAGTCATAGGGCTTATATAGATGAAAACCCCTCCACAAAACTACGGTAGTAACCCGCCAAACCCAAGAAACTCCTAATCTCCGTAGCTGTAGTGGGTCTGGGTCAGTTCTTAACTGCCTCTATTTTCTTAATAGTTGCTCATAGCAAATTACAGAATTATCGAATAGCTTCACGTCAACAAAGAAAATCTCATTTCAAACCTTCACAATACCGATGACGAGATACGATACTTGATGACCTTGCAATTATATACCCGATTTAACGTGCCTCATTTAACGCCACATGAGCGAGCACCTACCTTGCAGGTTAAAGCTCAATAATTATAACACGGATTTGGAAAATTATGCACAGATAGATAATTAATTAATTCATTCATTTTTTATTTTTTTATTTTTTTATTCAATTATTTTTATTTTTATTATTATTATACAGAAATTTTCGAATAACCCTAACATGCATGACTCCTGTTAGTACTATAGTAAGATTTTAATTTCACAAGGGAGAATTTAAATACAAGAATTTTCATCACAAGGATCTCGTCCTTACATAACTTCCACCGCGGCCCGTAGCCCGATCTAAACATATCAAATCATATTAAAATACGAGGATCTCGCCCTCAATTCTGAATCACAAGTAATATGCATATCGTGCCACTCGAAACCTTCCCTTTTCTTCCTTATATTTTCCGTTAAACAAAATTACAACACGTAATGATAGACATAGCTATCTCAATAAAATTTCTCAATACTAATGTCCACACAAGTAGATTTCAGAGTTACGAAGCTCACCCATGAGTAGAGAATATTAGAAGAATTTTATTAGATACGCATAACCGTATCAAGTTCAGGAAATCATCACTTTATAATAATTAGAGATTGTTCTTGTAATGACACCATTTAATGTAACGACCTCAGTCATACCATAGAAAATATATCAACAGGCTGGGTCTCCACCTCTAGAAATCTGACCTCCACCTTCGACATTCCGACCCCCTTTTCCCTAGCTGGTCATGTAGTTGAGTTGTAACTACAATGGGCACGTAGTCGGAGTGCACTGATGAAATATGACTCTCCCAAGTCTAGGACGGTTTCTACCACTAGTCGAAATAAATTATCAACTTGCCCTGATGGCATATTCTGACACCGTCATATGACATGACGCAATCGTTCAAACCTTATGTGCGATGCAAAATGGAAAGTTTGAGAAACAAACTCTTTCAAAAGCATTTATGAGAACTGAGTCAAGTAATTGATGTTGCATTAGTTGGTCACCCTCTTCGTAGGCTTGTCACAAACACTGGCGGCCAATTTCTTCTTTTACTATGCTAACTCAACACTGCTGAGCTACCCCTTCTATTCATATACTTTTCATTATTCCTTTGGGGTAACTCTCATCTCTATTAACACACAATGATCACAAAAGTAAATCTCTACACAGATAATTCTTGGCACGAACCAAATAGTCTAGAAGCTCGTCAACCATTGTACTCCCTCTGGAGCACCCCCAAAATCCGCAACCGTGACTTCCACGCTGAGTAGACCTTCTGTAGATTTAAAGTTGTTTGAATAACTCCTTTGGTAAAACAACGTTTATGAAAATAGGAGAAGACTCTCGGGATCTGCGAACGCCGGCAGATATACCTCGTGTCTCCGAATAAATGAATAGCCGCTCTAAATATATCTATTGTTGGCTGGTACCTGGATCTGCACAAAAGAGTGCAGAGTGGAGTATCAGTACAACCGACCCCATGTACTGAGTAAGTGTCGAGCCTAACCTCGACGAAGTATTGACGAGGCTACGGCGGGGCATTAACAACATATAACCTGTGACAATAATATATACAATAACACAATACAATAATTTTACACGAACAAGAAAAATATAACTGAAACAATAAATTAATAACCCAGTCGTCTATTCCAGGCCTCAACTATCACCAAGATCTCACACAAGTTTCCGAATTTTCAAACTTTACTTTGAATAACCGTATGTGCAGAATATAAGCAAAAGTCGTAGAGTAAAATAATAAATTTCCAAATCTTTATAATAAAATCAGTAAAACATAATTATACTTCCTTATCACTTTCTTGTTGCGGCGTGCAACCCGATCCCACATGTCCACCCTTATCGCTATCATTTATCCACCCTTATCAATATCAATTAACCACCCTTATCATTGCCCCCTTATCACAATCAATTTTGTTTATTCATCAAAAACTTTCACAGTTCAGGTCAAGCCTTTCACAACACTTTTAGTTCAACAATTGCAAACAGAAAACAGTATAGCTCGTAAGCTTTAACCAATATCATCCCACAATAAAACCAGTTAGGATATATGTAACCACCGAAACACTGTCAACCCAACTCAGTCTTTATGTACCATGATAGAATCAAGAGAACAACCAACACTTTTAACACACTTGCAACAACAATTGGCAATAATCAAATGAAACCAAATAGCCACGTAAACCTCCACAATCATAAAACAGTTAAACCTGTTTGTGACCCATAACATCTATGAATCTAGAGTTCTGATACCAATCCAAACTTAATGAACTTTGAAACTTCAAACTTTTACAACCGATGTCGAAACCTATCAAATCACGTCTGATTGACCTCAAATTCTGCACACAAGTCATATTTGACATTACAGACCTACTCCAACTTCTAGAATCGGAATCGGAATCCAACCCGATATCAAAAAGTCCACTCCCGGTCAAACTTTCCAAAAATTCAACTTTTGTCATTTCAAGCATAATTCAGCTACGGACCTTCCTATTTACAATCCGGACACGCTCCAAAGTCCAAAGTTACCCAACAGAGATAACGGAACCGACGATTAGTATAACCAATCTATTGCTCAAAAATAATATCGTGAGAAAAGGGATGTCTATTTAATTGAAACTTGACCAGAAATGTTAATATATGCATTAACGTTGTGAAAGGGAAAAAAGACAAAGAAAGAAAATCAAGGATTTAAGTTATATATACTGAAAATATAATCTGCAGATCAAAGAGCGACGTAATTCCCCATTCATCCGAAATAGTATTTTAGTAAAGAAGAGAGGCATTCTGGGCCGACTACTACGACTACATGCCCATCTAGTGCAGTGGCTTGGAAGCAAGCTACCTTGACCATCTTCCGAAGTTATAAATAATTTACTGATCAAAGGCTGTAAGGGCGGACTGCTCTACATTCAGCCACACCACAGTGACCCCGAAGCGATCTTCTTCTAGTTGCGGGATTTTCCCTCAGTTTCTGCTCTCCTTGCTTTAACTAAAGAACTACCTTTCACTTTAAGAATTTTAAATAATATATACTCCTATCATACTTCTACAATTCCACTAATTAAAATAAGTTATATACTTTATTTTTAAAATTATCATATAAATTTCATTATAAATTATTAGCAGTCCCTAATTTATTTGAGATTAATGCGTAACAAATGGTATCAATAGGTGTTATAGTTTACTTTAATAATTAATTTGACAGTGTAAAGACAAGGCCATGCACATAAATTAAGTTCGGCAAACGAGAAATTGCCGGAAAAGTGAAAGAAGTGACGTGAGTAGAGCATGTGGAATTGTGAATCTTAGGAATTCTGATGTAAAGTAGAGCCTTTTTGCATGGATTCTGCTGAAAGATGATAAAGGTTACATCACTTTTTGGCTTTCTTATAAGCACTGTCTACTCTCTGTGTGCTTATAAAGGTCTTATTCATGTGATTTTGAGCACAATCTCATGCCAAATATGGTTTGTCCAAAAACCATCCAAATTTACTGATAGCCAGAAATATAAAAATTATTTCAAAATGCAATGAAACATAATACTCCATTTGTTTTAATTTATGAGAAGTAATTTGACAGACACAAGATTTGAAAAAAGAAATGAAAATTTTGAAACTTAAAATCTTAGATATGCTATATCATTCGAGTGGATATAAAATAAGAAACTTATGACTTCAAACATGCTGTGGCTGCAAAGTTTATAGTTAAAAATAAAATGAAATGTTTGAGTTAATTCACATTCAAATTTAGAAAGCTATCACTCCTTTTTGAAAGTGACTAAAAAGAAACCAAGGGAGTAATAAGATAATTAGACGAAACGAATTTCTGTGAATATGTAAGCCAAAATAGATAAAGTTGAAAATGCCAATGCTAAAATAAAAGCATCTAGTTTAGGGGATCAAGCTTCTTTTCCTTTCGGTTTTTTTTTTGGCAAAAGGGTTCAAACATCAATTATTTAGTATTTTCAAATACAATTTATGTATTTAAACTTTCATAACAATACCTAAGTCAAATTCTTTATTTCTACAATGTTTGAAATAACTACACTCAGAAGACAAATTTTTATCATCAAATTATAAACTCTCGATGCAAACACAAATCCATTGACAGATGGGTGCAAGTTTCGTCAAACGAAGTCCATAAACCAAAAACAAAAGACCCTATGGAGATTATACAGTGAGCCTAACACGACTAAAATTTTGTTTTCGTTTATCTTACAATTGCTCGAACTCTCTAGAAAAGGACACTGCAACTGTGTGGCATCTAAAAAAACTATTTTTGAGAATTTAACATGGATGCAGTAGTATTTTTGATGGAAGTAACATAAATATTCTTTAAAAAAAATAAAAAAATAAAAAGATGTAGTATGTTTGATGGAGCTAAGTAACATAAATATTCTTAAAAATAATAAAAAATAAAAAGATTTGCCCTCAAAGAACACATCTCAATTTCACAAGACCAATAAAACCTGACCCCCAAAAGAAGAGGTTATATTATTCAAATTGCACACTAAATTGATATCTATAATCAGGCATATGTTAAATCAAAGATAAAAAACAACTACCATGATAGGCTGCAACAATAAGTGCAAGCTACCAATTCTTTCTCAACTCAACCTGCCTACCACAAAGATAATCCGCCGAGTAGAACTTAAACATAAGCGCTAATTGCTTATGTAAAAAAACCACAGTACAAGAACTAGAAATCACAATGATTCATCTCTCTTCTCTTAAGCATCTATTCCCAACTCCAGAAGTAAAGTGTGGTTTAGTTTATTAGCCACTGGACCAACAAATTGAATGGGACCTGTAATCAAAGCCACTAGAGATGGTGAGATGGAATCCTCCAATTTTCCCTAAACTTGTGTAGTATTAGGTGTTAAACTACATTCACAAAACCATAACAAAACCAGTTAAGCAAAAGTAAGGTTGTTACAAAGAATATACCTGGGTTAATGTATCGGTTGTTAAGAGCCCACTCTTCCCGCTTTGAAGCAAATTTCTTGAATGGAGCACCTGAATTTACATTCCAATTTAGTCTTCAACTTGGTTGCACATCAGTACGGTTGCATTCCGTAAGAGAAACAGTTTTGATAACTTTAGCATTGTAATAAAACATAGTAATTGGTTTCCCCGAGTAAGGAGGAGTAAGGAGGAAACAAACGAAACGCCAGGAAAGGAATAGAAGTTCTATTATATCTGCAGAGTTCTAACCTTCAAGCTCCACCATAGCCTTCTTGATCACCGGTTTGAACTTGCCTGTAGAATTTAATGCATTTTAAACATTAAGAGGAAATTTTTGAAATGTTATGTCAGGGTGAAAATTGATGAAGGGAAGAACAAGCATTGTACCATGTCTCCTCTCTACGTCCATCAACGAAGTGAGTGCTGTTCCACCAACGGTCCATTCTTCAACTGGAGCAGCCAAGTTGCCAACCTGATACACAGAAAATTAAGAGCAACTTCAATACAATTAGCTTCTGCGTGAATTAAAAGATATTCTAAAATGAGTCGCATGGGTACAAATTTAAATGGCACAAGCAGCACATACCGATGATATCAACCCCGTCTTCCCACTTTGCAGCAGTGCTCCTGCACCGTATCCCAACGCGCAACAGTATGTGGAATCAAAATTGGATGGCAAGCCACACCTTCCTTCATAACTGGGATGTGGTACCAATTGTCAGTCCTTTCATTTTGTATGATCTGATATTCATGGCATGACGTAAACAGAAAGTAAAGCAGTGAAAGAACATGCAAAAAGAGTACCCAAAAAAGTGGGATTGTCCTTTAAATTGAGCATTATATGCACCCTTCTGCTTCCTCTGACCCAATTCAGTTTCAACCATTTGAATAAGCATTTTCTCGGTTTCAATTTTAGCTACCTGCAGAAGTACCACTTACATGTTACCACATTGTGTAGCACGGAGTAGAATGACTTTCAACCATGATGAATAAATACCTGGACATTTCCGTGTGGATCTCTCTCAAGCAGCAGTTGTTCCTGAATAGCTAGGGGCAGCAACTCAAAGAGCTCAAGACACTGGGGAGTAAGCTTCTTTTTCCAAACACCAGCTTCATCCACGACATCATGAGCCAATATTTCGTTTAGTTCCGCAATGAGTTGCTGAACCTGCACAACGCCACTAAAAAGTCAGAACACAGACGATCTGTTTCCAAAAGGTTTACCAGTACAAGGAAAAAGAACATTTTGACCAGGGAAAAGTTAGAGAAAAACTTCAATTTGACGAGATTCGGTTTGCTTATATGCTGTTTTACCTCAGGAATGAAATCTATAAGTCCTTCAGGAATGAGGATCACTCCATAATTGTAACCTGATTCTGCACGCTTGCAGATCACATCAGCAATGTAGTCCGTAACATTCTTAAGAGTCAGTTTCTTTGCAAATACCTGCCAAAATATGACAAGTTTGAGATATAGCTGGTTTGGAAGTTTGTTAAACTTAAAGAATGTGACATAAGCATCGTATAACTACAGATTAGTGATCAAAGATTTCTTCATTTTCTTAATGAGGCACGCCAAAACAATTAGACTATTGATTGGCTTCACATGCAGCACCTTAAATAACCTTGGTTCCTTTAAAAAAAAAGGGGTTCCTTTCCTCCTTTCTTTGTAAACTTTGACACCTTGTGTTTACGTAGAGCAACACTTCCTATAGAATGATACCATTTTTATTCAAGATAAGCAGTCATATATTTTTCTTATTGACAAGAAACAAAGGTTTATATTTTCTCCAACGATTTTGGTGTGACACAAGAGTGTTAAATTAAGAAAGATACCTCTTCTCCAATCAAAGTAATGTTTGGATGAGTTTGCAAAGCACACTCTAGAGTAATGTGTGAAGCAGCACGCCCCATGAGCCGCACAACTGTTACGAGTAAAGGGGTAAGAGATTATGACATTTCAGATGTATGCATAAGCAAATAGAGATAAATGAGCAGACAATGCTATTTCCTGCACGGGGTAACTAGTTCAAGTGTTCAACTATCAGCGGCAAAAATTCACAAACCATATCGTTCAAATGTGTGATTTTATCATGGTGCAGGGAAGGCACGCATATAACAGTACAGGTTCTTTTTTTTTTTTT